>JAQIXO010000678.1:0-16711 GCA_034700305.1 Protaphorura armata
TTTTTTTGCATATCTGCACGAATCAAGCAATTTTGAACAAATTCACAAAAATCGGATTTTTTTGATTATTATGGGCTTGATTATAATCACGATTATAATCGTGATTATAATCATCGAACCCTGGGAACAATAATCACTTGACTTAACATTTAGATATTAATAATTCCGATTGGTCACTTCGCCTGTGGCGCTGTCTGAACTAACTATACTAAATTATTTTCACTTCGGTGCTCTAAATCTTAAACTAGAGAGAATAAATTACACATGTTAGAAAATTAGCCTTGAGATGATTTCTGTTAGACTCGAAATTAATAAAGACCAATTTAAACTCAAGTACTACACATTACATTACTGACGTAAGTATACATATATTATGAATGATTCTTGCTCAGTCAAGCAAATAATACAATTAAATATTGACGAGGATTGAGTTTGGATGCGTGCGTTTGTAAAGTGTAGATGTTCGAACATCATCTCACTCGTCAGAATTCAGAGTAGAGCAGGAATATAATAAAATCCAAGAGCCATAAGAAATATTATTTCGAATGAAATAAAAACACTCATGATGATAACTCAACAGAACCTGAAACGCATTCTTTTATTGTCATTCTTAAACAATGTGATGATTCTACACCTGCATATGGAACAAATCGTTAACCTTCTCAGTTTTTATATCATTTTCATTCATCTTTTGTTTTAGGACTGCAAATTTATCGTTGACTTATATCGACACTATAAACAACCACTGGGTGTACTTTGAGCAGCACCACGCATGAGCCTTAACTCTGCTTTGACATGCAAGAGTTTTGAATTACACTCACCAAAAGATTCGTGTGATTAACTTGCAATTGCAACTTTTTACTCTTAGAACGGAGAATACAATGTGATATCTTAACAATAAAATTAATGGTACACGGACAGGATTTCTTACAACATTTACGAAATATGTTTCCAACAAGAGCGGATCTTATTTGGAAAATTAGGGGAAATGGTCACGAATTATTTAAAGACTCTCCCTTATTGAGTAACGCCGCAATATCATGACTATTATGAGTGTTGTATCATGTTGTCAAATGAGGGTATACGTAAATAGCTTGAATTGGCATGCTTCAAATAAGGTTTTAAAAATATTTGGTCATTGTTATCAGTGTTAGTGCATACCTAACCACAATTTTACATTGTATGATAGTATTCTAATCGTAATCAATTATATCAGTATTGCTAAACATACCAAATTCGGTATAACTAGGCAGCCCGTATTTACGTATTTTATTCACTCCAGTTATCTTGGTGCTAAGTGTCACATAGCACATCATTCTATTAACAGTTAAGAGAAATTAATCATTTCTTTCGAAATCGGTCTAATACGAATGAGAGATTTATTGGTATTATTACAGTATGAGTATGTGCAATAACTATCTTCACATTTTCACTATTCTCTCTGTAATTTTCGTATTACTGCAGAGAAATTCGGGGGAATCAAAAAAGCTCTTTAATGTGAAACAAGGGTGCAGTGCTAACATATTCGATTTGGATTCCAACTCAGACGGACTAACTGAATCTTGCGGTGCCGAAAACCCTTACTGCTCCTGTGAGCCGCTCCAAACATCTGCTTCAGAAAAATTGTGTCGTCCAATTGTCGGAGCTCCTTGTTTGATTGGTGGAGATGGAAGTTTAGCTTGCACCAAAGGTGCAATTTGTGCCTTATCGCTTATAAATATGAACAAAGACAAAGTTGAAAATATTGGAAGGTGTATTTGTGGCTCCGGACTTCTCGCAAGTCCACACGGGGAGTGTTTGATTGGAATTGGCGGAGAATGTGACAAAAATGAACTCAAATGCAATGTTTATGCTGGATTAAAATGTGGTACAAATTCGGGTAAATGTGAGTGTGCCAGTACAGATTTAGTATATGAGGAAAATGTTGGATGTGTTGCTCAACTCAATGAACCTTGTGGACCATTATATTATTTGAGTGATCTGCTGATCTGCAAGACTATCTAAATATTTACTGCCAGGAAAATCTTAGATGCTCAAAAAGCCCTGGGAATGGACTATTGCACATCTGCCAAGAAGACTCTCAAGTTTTATAGTAATTTTCTTGTTGTAATGTGAGGATTCGATCACTCAGACAAATATCTGGTAGTCTAAAGATGTTCTCCGTTAGAATGTTGACCTGCTTTACCTGAAATATATTGTGTCAAAGAGAAAGCTCTCATGCTCACTCTACAAAACAACATGAAATGAGACGATGATGAACCTTACTATACGAGTGAAGCAATTTAGTGTATTTCTAAGTATTTTAATGTTCATTTTTGCACACACGAATACTGACAAGTTATAACATAATTCAAAAATAACAAAAATAATAAATAACATATACAAGTAAAAATTGAACACGACTGGTTTTAGTAACGATGATTGTCTTCCTTGAATATTGCGTTCGTTTCTTTCAGGAGTTTCCATTGTACTGATTTAAATTGTGGCTCACACCTTTCGTAAGTTACTTGTTTCCAATTTCTACACACAAGAAGTTAGAAAACTTAACATTGTGAACCTTAATATGTGTTGTCGTTATTAATGGAATGGAATTCTTACCCTTGGTTTGAAAGACATTTTCCTCTCGTGTCACCTCGTTTTAACATGTAATTTCCGTTTGACAATTTATGGAAGTACCAAATTACTTTTCTCGCAAAAGGTCCATTGGGTCCTACTCCACCTAGATTTCGCATGTCCAGAAAATTGGATTACTACTGCGAAAAATCCATGGAATTTTGTATGGCTTACCCGCTGCGTAGGAAATGGGATTATTGAAGGAGAAGTCCAGTGGGATGATTTCGTAAGCATTGCCTTCAAAAAGAGAAATGTAGCTGAAAACGTTTATATGTATCTTCCAATCAGACTGAATTATCTCTTAATTTTATATTTTCATACGACTGGTTTCCAATCCACTTCCAAAAGGATGAATTGCCCATCGTTGACCGTCTTCTTGCTTCCAAGTATGAACGTAAATCTTGGCATCTTGACCTGCGTAGTCCTCATCGCCTACTACTGTTAACACCTAAAATAGGGAATACCGATAACAGAATTTAAACTAATTCGTCATGTGAAAATAATTAAAATTTTATGTAACGACATACCGAACCATCTTCTACACTCTGAATAATGAATTTTCCTTGTAAGATTTTTTCTACAGTGAATATATCGAGAAAATGAAAATGTTTAATTGCTTTTGAAAAATCATAACTTTCATAAAAAGTAAAATTACATACGTTTGTTCGGAGGACACCTGTCGACTGAGACAGCTTCGTCATTAAATTTTATCATAGACAAATTGTCCAGATGATAATCGCCCGGATGGAATTCCATTCGATGTCCTTGACACCTTGCTTCAGCGTACAGTCTTGCACATTTCCCGTGAATATTTATCGAGGAAACTCTTCTTTGAAAGTCTCTTGGAAGGGTGGTACACTTATTAACGTCAAGGCTAATCATATCACCTAAATTACGATTACGAAGTAAAAATATTTCCTGAAATACCCAATGCTTATCAAGAATTAATAAATGTAATTAATACCTTCACGGTTATAATCCGCAAATAGTGTTACATGTCCAGCATTTACAGAGCAACAAAGAAACGCCAATACGCCTAATGCGTATGCCGGATAAAGAAAACCCTTCATTTTAGTTTATTTTAAAAAATCTAATATCAAAATGATACAAAAAATAGATACACAATAATAAATGTCAAGTTCCTCGCAGAACGGACCTTGACAATGTACTAAAAAATTCTGTTAATAGAAAGCAAGGGATTTTAAAGACTGTTTTGTAGGTCACGAACTTCACCAGAGAGTAAAAGTGAAAACACAAAAAACCTGTTTATTCGCCGGAATTATTCATAATTATGTACTCGTAGAAATCTTTACAAACAAAACATCTTGCATCTAATTTCATTGCACTGCAAACATTGTGTGTACCGTGTACGTACGAGTAATGGTAGTCTCACAATCTAGTTTTCCCTTTTATTATTTATCTAATAAACAACAAGTCTAGGCCTTGTCCATTAGATAAAGAAGTAACTTTGATTTGTCTATTATTTAAGCCTGATTATACAAACCTTTGAGAAAGGTTGATGTGATCTCTTCGAATGCCTCGGCTTAAGAATTAGCACGTGGTCGTATTCTGATGAGGGTTTCAGAATTTAGAACTATATAGATTGAGAAGATTTATTTGACTTGACATTAAGGTAAAAATATTTGGGTGTATTTCTCCGTAGGAAAATTACTCGATTTTAGAATGCTTGCTCAAGATTCTCTGTATTCTCATGATGGGTAGGGAGCCCGGATTCCTACATTGTAGTGTCGAAGAATTTAGAAATATTAGACACATTTATTGAATTGTGAGACAATCAATGTCGTTTGTGGAGTTTACTGATTGAGTCAGGAGTGAAAAAGTTATTCTTTCTTCATTCTTCCTGTCGGATGCCATTCTGATAAAATAATGTTAACGGTTATACATTTGACATTTAGTATATCAATAGAAAACATTAAAATGCAGCGGAAATATCTGTACGTTTATTTACACTTGAACGAATGTTGGAGAAAATTTTACAACTGAGGTTGTTTAAAACATAAAATTAGATACAATCAGCGAGAGTATAATGCAATGAATTGACACGAAAAGAGAAGCAGAACTTTCACTTTTCTGATGCTCAACTACAGCGTTTGGATCTGAGTGTGCTTGCTGAGTTTTCATTGAAATCATTTTTGTGGTATGGCTTCGAGTATTTTTATCATGAGGGAGGAATGAGGTTGCATTCGTCGGGTCCACAGGATGCCATGCATGGATAATTTGTACTGGGTTGATCTGTTGGAACGGAATCGACATTGATTAACCGATAAGTTCTAAACTATCGCTATAGAACAATTTATTATAGGTACGGACCCCTAGAGGTGCATCATTGCTATCGTCGGTTGTCCATTTTCGGCGGAATCGAATCGTCGTCGCATGGTTCTCTTGTTTCCCAGAAATTAGTTCATAATCTTGAGATTCGTCAATAAGTGGCATACCATTTGAGTCAGCATAATAATCCTAGAACAAATAACTACTACTTTATAATCATATCTCCGCCATGGTAAACTATCGTTAACGTGGAAGTTCAGATTGGTTGCAGACTTCCACCGCTTTCTCCATACGTGTAATGGAGACAGACCCAACGTTTATTCGAACTCACGCATTTTACTAGGCGCCAGACATTTAATCGGCCATTTACAGTACGTGTTACAATAAAATTGTGCTGGAATATCTAATTAGAAGAATTTCTGATTAAATTCTCGGCCCGCCAATCCCGCTAAAGTCGAATAATAGCATGGCATAATGGACTCCATTTTTTCTACAATTAATGGTGTATTTGACACGATTAGAGAAAAATTTATCAACTCAGAAAACGCATTTAATGAATTGCCAGAAAATGTCATTCTTCTGTTTCTAATTAAGGTTTTTTCGTAAACAAGAACAACTAAAGCGCGACTTACCGTGAGTGTGACTTTGCCAGTGTCATCGTCAACCCATCCAAGTACAATGTCACACCCTTTCATACTTCCAAACCATTTGGAACAGAAACCAACAGACACGTAGCCAGTAGTTTTTGAGGTCATTTCCATAACTATCCAGTCGGGGTCAGACGTATTCCACTTTAGATCAACCCCTGTCATTTTTTTAAGTTCTGCATGCTGGTCCCAGGCTGGTCCTTTTTTGTGATGTGAATGATGATGATCATGCTCTTGCTCGTGGCCCATATGAGGGATAGAATGACCCACTTCAACTAAAACTAAAATTGGAATCAAGTAATGCAAAAAAGTTGCCATATTGGCGGAGTATTGTTGAACTTTGAGTTAATAATTGCAAATAAATGTAACGAGTCACCAAGGTTGAATTACAATACTCAAACTCGACTTTGGAATACAGATCTGGATGTGTGCTTGAGTCTAGTACAATTAGTTAGTCTACTTCTGGAACCTGTTTGCACAACTGTGTTCCTGAATTTAATGAGACAACTATTGCATATTGTATTCAAAATATGACTGACTCGTTTGACTACTGGTATAAAACTTGTGCCGTTGTGCCCTGTCAGAACTATAACCCAGCTGAAAGTTATTTCTATACTTTACGAGAAATAACACGTCAGTAAATAATGAGTTCATTTTTTACGGTGCACTAAACTATTAGAATAACTTAATGATAAGCAAAGGATATTGGGAGAAATCGTCTACCCATTGAACTATTGAAGTTCAATTATATCACGCATAAAACTTTCGAAAGTTCTCTAGTCATAGCGAGATAAGCGTGAACTCCTTATTCTGTGGAAAATGATAATTAACTATAAATAATTCGGGTAAGGAATTTGACAGCGCGAATGTCTTTCTATTTCAGTTTACATACGTCAAGGTTTTGGAATTTATCTGATGAGAGCATGAACGAGAGATTAATATTATTTACATGACTTGGATGAAGTCAGCATTATACTCTTGCTGACATTTCATTAAGATATTTGGTCTAGGGTTAAATGCTTATACCAACCATTCTACAAATTCAGTTCTATTTGTGTAAAGTTTCATAGTACGCAAGGTTTCCGATATTATGTTGTATGGGCAAGACAACATGATAAACCTGAACAGGAAATAGTGCTTCCACAGAACGTAGTACAAGAAATTTTAATTTGGTGCATCTCAGGAGCATTCACTTATAGAAAAAGAAATTGTCACAATTATATCCTGACGTATGTACTTTTCACTACAAACTATGAAATAATTTCTAGAGGATTAGATGTATTAAAAATAGTGTACTATCACCTGAAGTATTTATTCTTTTGTTGAATTTATAAACAGTAAAATTGATTGAGGTAAACATTTTTTTATTTGCTGAATAATCAGCGATTCTCCACATTAATGTAAATATGACTGAAATTTTAAAGAATTTTAAAATCACAGAGGCAGGCAAACACACATCAGAAATGTTCCAAAATATGGTAACAATAAAAGGAAGTTCCGCTTTTGACGCAATACTTCCGAATAAAACGTCATGAAAAGATTCGGATTCTATTCGCCCACCCATATATTAAGAATATATGTTAATGGTAATCGCCGGAAAGCAATGGCGAACTTTTATTCGGAACCGTAGAACAATTCTGATGTGTTTGTTTGTTTGTAAGTTGAGTAGTGAGTCTTCATTTCTCGACTCACTTCATTTCAGCACCAAGAGAGGACAATTGTTTAAGAAACTGTGAAGCATTCGTCAGTGTGGTGGCACCGTATGTGATTCGCCTGGTTACTGCAGCAGAAGAGGAGGAACGGGACTGCAAAAAAATATTTTATGAATATGAGCCGAACACAACATTCACAGAAGAGAAAACAGTGAAGTTCGAAGATTTACAACTGACCTTGCAAAAATCTTGTAAATTTTGATACTCGATATAATTTCCACCACCGACGACAAATACAATAGCATCAGTGAATGAGGTGGTTCCCTTTGTGGGTGGAGGTCCAGTCGCTGGTTTCAGTAGCTTTGGGTCAAAGTACCTGAGTTCCTCTGATGGATCAGATGGCGATCGACCATCCATTACTTCTTCCACAATTCGGGTCAATGGCAAATTCTAAATAATTTAACCAATTATGCTTGTGATGTAATATATTATCGAATTCGTATGACTTGATCTGTGCACCTGTCTCTTTACAACAAGGTTCCTTACACCTTCCATCAGAAAACTTGAACCTGTAGTGACCAATTTCGAAAACATGGAAGAGGTTGACGACTTTGAACTTCCCGTCGAATACGATAGCCCACTAGTCATTGAACCCGACATTTTGGAATAGGAACTAAACAGACAATAAAAACAAAATAAATCAGTCTGAATTTTTATCAAACGAGGCAAACAATGAGAAAATATGCTTACATCCATTTCTTCACAAAAGTTATCGGCGAAAGGTTACACCCAGCGGATTCTAGCGCAGAATTGAAACCGTCTAATTCGCTCTAAAATATGTTTAGAAGTTCAAAATTAATTGGTGAAGAAAGCTTGATTCTTTGATTTTGAAAATTTTGATGAATCTTATTGTTAGTAGTCAATACCTGCGACATTTTGTGGCCTCCAGCCCCTCCCAATGTAAGATAGTAAATCAGAAAAAATCTCATCTTATCTTCAGGAGTTCCCATTTCAGAATCGAGTAAAATATCTAAAACGCTTCGTTCCAGTGCCACACGATTAATTAATTTAGATTCCAGTTCAAAAAATGTATCCAACTTTCGGTCTTTTATTTCTTTCAGGATTGCTGTTAAATGGAAAATGATGTTAGAAATTGAATATAGAAGTTAAGGTTGCATTAAAAGTTGTGTGAAACACAAACCAGTTGCAATGGAAGTATGTGCATCGAGAATACGCTTTTTCTCAAGAAGTTGCGGTAGATTCGTCATTGCTGACGTTAATTTGGCAGTGTTGTCATTTAACATATCTGATCCTATTTCGGTCACATCTGAAGGCATGGTTCCGTCAAGACCCTGTTAGTTTTCAGAATTCAGGCTAAGAGTAAAGTTGAATTGCAGTCTATAAAATAGTTTGAAATGTTTCGTGATCTAACCATTGTTATTTTGAGCCGCTTGACTTCCTCTTCTGATTTCCTGTACTCCTCGAGTTCACTCTGAATTGCCTCAGCTGTTGTAGGGAAAGGACTTCCACGAAACGTGGACCAAAAGAAATCCCGCCTTTCATCAAAGTCGTAACTCTTCGTTCGACTTTGAAGATGTCTCGCATTAGCTGGTGCTCCTGGAGGTGTTTGTGATGAGTCTTGATCAGAGTATTTAATTTGATTCAGGTTAAGGTCAAGGACGTCATGCGATAGAGCTTGATATGTCCAAGTATGGTGAAGTGGAGTCACTAAATCCATCCCTCGATCAAAAATTAGCAGTAATGGACGCTGTAGCCTGTTTCAGAGTAAAGGAATTTTTATAATATTTTTATTATTACAGTTATAACTTTCTAGAATACAACAACTGCTCTTTAACAATATGTTAGTCATACGTGTATTGGGAAGATGACATCGAATCACTCGACGCGTTGAATAAGGAAGTCTTGGGGTCTCTTACGTTATCCCTAATTTTCTTGTCTAGTTTCTCGGCTATCTGCTCCGCAGCATTTCCCTTGGGTGAGCGGATTATAGGCACAACTCCCAAAGTTGTTGCAACACTAAACAAACTTTCAACAATGCTGTCCAGCATTGCCTCCATTTCTGTATCTACAACTGATCCCCGATTCAGAGCTGAAAATATATCAATAAAAAATAGTATTCGTTTAATTCCACCTAAATTCAACTAAAGACCGTGTTGCACCAAGTATAGTCTGCTTACCGTGGAAATCGATGGAATTGGCATCTTGGTGTTTCAGTACAAAGAAATCTGACTCCAGGCATATAAAATTTAAATACTGGTCGTACACCTATATTCGAAAATGAGCGTTATAATTTTAGTAAACAGTTTTCGATAAAATTACAAAGCATTTAGTAAATTGCTTAAATAAAAAATTACCTTTTGAATAGCACTAGCGGAATTAGATTGCCAAGCTGCTGACGCCAAGTCTTCTATTCTGGACCGCGGAATTGGTGTAACAAAATTCAAGTAATAAATGTCGTACAGCATACTCTAAGATAAATAGAATCAAAAATTGTAACAACTTCCATAGCATGTACAATTTGTCATTGCCGTCATTGTTATACCTGTAAATCCCTGCCAATACGATCTATGTTATCTTCACTTGGTATACAAAAGTAAACTGCTGGAACATCTGGAATATTTTCTCGTTCGGAATGCAGCAGCCTGTACATTTACAACAGTTGCAGCTCAAAAAATTGAATTTTCAAGAACTTGAGCTAAAATAATCACTAAAAACTGACACGTGGAGAGTCACTCCGGCAGTCCTGAGCTCTTGAACGGACAACAATGTGGTCAAAATATCCTGTCCAGTCCTATCGTAAACGAGAATTTTCCACACCGGTTCTCCTCCACCTTCCCCATGACCTCGATTTTCCCTCGATTGACTTGAATTTGAACTGTTATTCAAATTCAGCATAGCCCGAACATTTGCTGGAAATCCACAAAAATAAAAGCGGAATTAAGCCAACATTTCGATTTTTCAGGTAATGGAGTAGTGCCTTTGCTGACAAAAAGAATGTGTACATACATGTACATATATCACTATGTCTTATGGTACAGTAAAAGACAGTCCTTGCAAGTGCCTCGTAATTTCTTTAGTGATTTAGACGTAATTGAACAAGTGTCAGAAATTCGTTCTAACTCTATTGAATCTATTTTAACAGTTCGGATGTAATGACACATGATGTCACATTCCAGATACCCTTGCATCACATGTTGCCGGTTTTTATATTACCTTTATAAAATTTAAACTATTCCGTCTACGTGCCACATATATTATTTTTTGAAATATTGATCTGCACAAAAGTATCTCAAAAGTTCAAGCTATAAACAATTTTAGTTAAAAATGTTTAATTATGTCAAACACACATGACAAACTTTCACTTTTACCACTCGAATAAAGTATATGAAATATTTTTTAACTTACCCAATTGCTTGTCCCTAATGTTTAGTGTCATGTTGAATAATTCTCCAGATCTCTCGGTAGCCAATATGAAGTTTTATTTTTAT
This sequence comes from Protaphorura armata, assembly GCA_034700305.1. Classification (NCBI taxonomy): domain Eukaryota; kingdom Metazoa; phylum Arthropoda; class Collembola; order Poduromorpha; family Onychiuridae; genus Protaphorura; species Protaphorura armata. The sequence goes on from JAQIXO010000678.1 coordinate 10,711, forward strand.
TCCTTTTTTACAGCTGGTGACTGAATTTTAAAGTGTTTTCAATTTTATTTTATTTCACAACTTCTGCCGACCGATGTGACGTGGCTCGAATAATTGAGATTCAAATTCTCCGCGCCACTTGTGTTAAATCAAATTCTACTCAATGGGATTTACAAATGTAAAAATTAAGACGCGACGCTTCCGCCATTACTGTACCAGCAAAGTCGCGATAAAATTAATGTCAATAGATCGCGTGATCGCGCCCTAGGTTAAATATCTGATCGATGCACGGCTGAGTGCGTTTCGAAGATCTTGGCTTAATTGTCGGTGTTTAAGAGGCATATAGACGATATAGACTCTATTCTCCAGACTTGGGTTAATTACAATTACATTTGTAATCAAATTACAAGATTACAATTATAATTACGTAATTGTAATAATTGTAATTAATTACACTTAAAATTAAAATTTTGCATGTAATTTGTAATTTGCAATTCATTACTTTGATGTTGCTTGTAATTGTAATTTGTAATTGAAATTACTTTTTTCTCAGTTACATTTGCTGACTAGTAAAGTTTGAATAAAGTTTAGGGTACTCCAATAACAGTGGAGTTTTTAGTGCTGAAAATAGGCAAAATTTGTATTTTGAAATTGTAATTTGTATGGTAATTGTAATTTATTACTTGCAAACTTTTGTGTGTAATTTGTAATTGTAATTAATTACTTTCAAAATTTCCCATGTAATTTGTAATTGTAATTCAATTACTTCCAAAAATTAGGGTGTAATTTGTAATTGTAATTCAATTACAATGTGAAAGTAATTGACCCGAGTCTGCTATTCTCTAGGGATTAGTCACCCCGTCGATATTCTTTGAACTTTGTTGAAGGGCCAACTACATTTCATATGATTTATGAATGGACCGTGGCGAAGTCACGATAACATGACTCGCCGAAGTGGCTGAAGTTAGTTTTACATTTTACAAGGGAAGTACTCCTAGTACTGCTAGGATAAACCTAAACGAATAAACTCATCACTAAAACACCATCAGGGGTTGGCAAGTTGGAATTCTCTATTGTTAATTCACTTCAATATAATGTCACACGGGCTTATAATCGCTTATCGTCCAGAAGAATATGTGCCGCCTATAATGTATCGGAATTGTTCAATACCGCAGAAAAAATCACTTCAATTCATGCGCATATTTTACACCTATTTATTTCAAGCTTTTGAGCGAACTTTATAACTAACAATAAGATTTATCAAATCAACTAGACTTGTACTGAATGATGAGTGAGCATTCACATGGTTAGCATTTTCTGATTAGATGCTGCTAGTCATACAAACAATTCCCTTATTAGTTTATTTTTGCTCTCAAATCTCTTATCATCTCGCGCATTCCGGTGCTTTTGCTGTCATTGATGCAACCTGCTTCAAATAAATCGGTATTTTGATTTTTTCTTTCTTATTTGGACTTCGGATTGGACTCTTAAGGTACGTCACTCCATATAATATGTTCAACATAACCATGCATGCATAGGTGTTCATTCATTGGTGAAAATGTCAAATAATGTCAAGTTTTCAATCACAAAATAAACTTTGTCAGTTTATGTTACAAATATCAACGAATGACTCATTTTATCCAAATTGCTAGACGGAACTGAGCTTGAGGGTGACCTCTCAGATTTCATTCATAGTAGAAGGTAGTATAGTGTTGCATGTTTGGAGTTGTAGTGCTATTTGAGCAGTTTTAGCAAACGAGGAGAAAGTACACTTTTGAGTGCAAAGATGTAACGCTTCTTACGTTACAAATTGAATGCACGTTCCAAGCAGGCGGACTGATAATTAATTCAAACACCGGAGAGTTCATCACGTTTATATTAAGCACGCTCGATACTCGCGGTGGCCCCATGCAAATTTTAATATGAGGTCGCGATTTGTGATTGCGATTGTTTGCAAAAAAAATCATAACATAAGGAGAATAAAAATATGATGATTTTGCACGGGAGAAGTCATTATTAGTTTGGTGTCTGAGGGGCCAACAACAAGATATTCTTCTGAAACTTCGCTTTGACCTGAGGGGTCACGACATACTGAATACTGTGCGTTGAAGCTTGAGACGGCTTGTTTTCTTATAGAGATATCACGACATCAGTGACAACGAAGTTGAGTATATATTAAAAGTAAGTTAATTGTTCACGCGAATGTTTTATAAGATTATTATTAACTTTATCTTTCGGTAAGGATGTTCATTAAAAGAAAACAAAATAGTATAAAAAAACAAAGAACGATATCTTGTCCTTTGCAGCCATTTTGCATGAGACTGCCTCTAAAATTCTAAAATATTTTAGTAAAATTTGGAAGATTCCATAATTATTTCATACGCATTGCCCAATTTATCTTACAGTAAGTAAGTAAGTTCTTCCAAACATTCGTAGTATTACCCATTACCAAAAGTTGTCTCAGGTGAGCTAAAACGGAAACCCGAATCTTCCAAAGTTTTTGTTACACACATTTTATGCCATTGAAAGCGAAATCAGGTTTCAAGTTTGTTTAGAAGTTAGACGATGCATGCAGCAATTAATGTATTAACGAAGCTATTCGTACTGTCTTCTGTACATTTGTGTGCTATTTTGTTTTTAAACACTTTCCACTGGCTATACACGCGAGTACTGACCAGGATCAAACCGCAGGAAAATCCAGTACAGTCAGACAGTCGCACTTCGCACATTGGACAGAATTTAAGACATTGACTAATCTAATCGTCAGCTGTCAATGTTGTGTTGTTTGGATTTTTCTGTTGTGTACATATTCTCAATATCAATCTAGCGTTTGACTATTCCAAGCATTCATTCAGAAGTGAAGTATTTTTTGGTTACTTAGCTACTTCTACTTGAACTGGAATTGCTTCCGAAGAATTAGATGTGTAATTTGATTTTCTAATGGCATATTATGTAGGCATAGGCATCATCCTTTCCTACTTTCATAATTTGGCTTGTGAAGTACGAAATGTGAACTTGTAGCTTCTCTCCAATCCAAGCCTCTTACAGCAGTTCAGTATTATCATAGTGCGGAGATACTTCTCCAGATAACAAAGATTATAGGGCATTCTTTTTTCTAATTTTCTATCATTATCGAACGAATTGAATTTCTATTCATCCATGGGTTGATCTAATCAAATATAGTCTGAGCTTCATTGAAGTCTGCGTTGCTCCAGGTGCAGGTGTAGCTTGCCTTGCTTAGAATATTACTTCATTTTATTTGTATAGAAATATGTATGATGTTTAATTTTCTAACGCTCTGCCTAATTATTGAAGGTCCAGCATTAATGCAGGTTGTCGCCTTGTCGCGTGCCATACCCATACGGGCATAATTTCCGGTGTATAGTACAATCATCATTTCGTATTTCCGTTCCGACATCATTACTGTTTTGAACGAATTTCTGTAGTTTGTATTAATAAAGTGCCTTCATGCAAAAATTTTCGATTTGGGATTAAATGAGTCATAATCATAATGACTTTTCCGACCTGCTTTTTTTATTCACGAATAACAATAACAAAGCTTTCGATTAGTAGTAGTGGGGTGAACTTTATTTCACAGACATGCAGAATATATGGCTGAAGGCAGAAAACACGAAATGGCATGAGCGCAGAGGTTTGATCACGGAACGATCACACCACTTTTCTCAAGCCAACCAAATGCGAGGTCCATGCCTCTCTTATAGTAAAAAAGCTTTAATGTTGAATTGAGAAAAGGGTTCTATGCACTCTGTCTGTCACAACTTTGAAGCCCAACCGAGTACATGTGCACCAAAAGTCTCATTTAGCCCACTTTCATTAAAAACAAAAACAGTAAAGCATTAATTGATCCAGTTTCTGATTTTTAATTGTAGTTTAAAAATCTGCGATAAAAAATATAATCCAGGGAAATAAATGTAAGTACGTTCGAAAGTTTTTAATCATAATCTTAAATCTGGCAGAGCAGAAGTGACTGAGCTACACTTAAAACTGCGTAACAATAATTCAGGTGAAAAGCAATTATTTGAATTCATTACCAAAGCAAAGAGAGAGAAATTGTAATATTGCTCATTTCCTATCGTGTACTGTGTAACAGATTCACTTTTAGTCTCATCCTTTGCTTACTACGAATTCAGTACGAAAGTTATTATGACTTTCATATAGGCCCATGCCGATGTAGCATGTTCCATTTTTTCTTGCACTCAAGCTCGATTTTGGCTTTCCTCAAACTTTCTGAGGAAAAACTGTGTTCTAAGCTCAAAGTCGCTGCCGATTGAATACAATTTCATTAAATCCATCATTGATGAAAATCTATCTTACATAACTTACATACTATGCATATCATTCATACAATCTTAATTTTGTTGGTTTCGTCGTCTAAGTTAAAATTAGTTCAGCTGGGGTGTAAGTTATTACTTTTAATAGAATGACAAATAATTTTTAACTCCTTAAATCCTACAAGCTACGACGAACATGGAATATTAAAAATCTGCAGGAAAACGTAATAAGAAAAGCAACGCAGAATACAAATACTCGATATTTCCAAACATTGTCATGACGTTCCATAACGGGAAGATATTTTGATTGACAAATAAACTTTAATAGTCTAGAGTATTTCTCATTCAAATTAACTGCATGAACTTTTAATCTAAAATAGTATCAGTTAGCCAAGATTGCTTAAAACGTGTGGCAAGTAAACTTTTACGAAGTTCAATACGCAAAGTTCGTGTTGTCAATTGCACTTACACAAGATCCGTACGCGACATTGATAACCTCGTCTCGTCTTGGTAACAGGATACAGTATAAATGTATGTACAAATACATTATGTTAGGCTTTCTTTGCCAATTGCCATTACTTACTGATAAGATAACCCGAGTATCATTCATTCCTCATCCTAATCACCAATAATATTAATTACTGTTTATTTTTATTTTTGCAGTCATTCAAAAATGTCACGACGAGTCCTGTCAATGGTTTTTGCCACAGGGGTAAAACGGGAGATCTTCAATACATTTACATTCTGTCGCAACTTGTCCACAAAGAGATTGACCCCGACGGTCTCACTCGTGACCAATGATGACAGTGGTACAAAGAAACTCAGAAGCAATAAGGCAAGTCTGGCAGAGTATGACAGTCAAGGACGCCCTCTGTCCGTTCTTCTTTGTTGGTTGATGGCGAAGAACAATGCTGTGAATAAGTACGCCAAATTTTACGTGGACAAAGGATATGATGTACTCACTGTTCGTATCACACCGGGTCAATTACTTTGGCCATCCAGATGTACGCCAATCATTGAAAAGGAGCTCTTACCTGTCCTCCTGAGTAGTGACCATACACAGAAACTTATTCATGGATTCTCCGTAGGAGGTCATGTCTTCGCACAAACAATCAAATATTTCCGAAAGGAGCCAGAGAAATATCGTCAATTAGAGAGTACTATCTTTGCACAAATTTGGGACAGCGTTGTGGACATTGAAGGAACTTCTATTGGAGTCTCAAAAAGTGTCTTTATGAACAATAAATTCCTTCAAAGATCCTTGCAAAAATACATTGATTTTCACATGAAGGTATTCTACGACGTCGCTACAAAATATTACGTTGAGTCACACGAGTATTTTTACAATCAACCAGTACGAGCTCCAGCTCTGTTCCTGTGCTCCAGGTAAAAACTTTCCCGAGTAGATTAAATCGGCATGCCATTTACTTTTTCTACTAATGGAGACTAAATGAGCGGATAACTTCTTTTAGCATTGACCCGATTTCGACACTGGATGTGGTTGATGGAGTGCAAAATTCTTGGACGCCTCTTGGCATCAAGTCGACAAGAAAAATGTGGACCAATACTCAACATGTTGGGCACATGGTAAGAAAAATACACCCTAAAATTACACTTCTACAATGTCGATATCTGTCTTTCTGAAGTCATGTGTTTGTTTGTTTGTTTGTTTCTTTCTTAATTTTTGTGCATTAGACCAGCATTCACGCATACCTAAATATGCTTAGTTG
>JAQIXO010000679.1:0-16661 GCA_034700305.1 Protaphorura armata
TTAATTTTTTTTTTAAAATTTGTGATTTTGAAATTGTAAAATTAAAAATAATAACAACGCTTCGGAATGAAATGCTGATGCTGCTTCGCTGGAACCGAAATAAATGAAACAAACAAAAAAAACAAAGGAAAATTGTCTAAACTCGAACATGTCATTTTTACTCTTTTTTTATAAAAAAAATTGAGTATTTTTTTTGTGTTGTCATAATTTATTGCTGGTATTGTTGTTGTTGTTGAAGCAGCAACCGCCTTTGTTGGGCTTGACCTTGCGATTGCGATTGACCCTGTGGTTGGACTGGGCGGGCGTTTATTAAACCAGCGATTCGTTGTTGTTGTGGAGGACCACCCAGTGTTAATTCGTCGTCATCGTCAGGTTGACCTTTTTTATTTGGGTCACATGGGTTACCGGATTGGTATTCATACTCTCGTTTCATACCGTCCGGGTCAACGTACCCATATTTTCCTCGGACGACGCAATCGGCTCCAAGTGTTTCTTCTTTGAAGGTACCGTCTGGAAAAAAACGAAAAAAAATGGTGAATGGAGTTCTGGGAATGTATGGATTTTAAAAATTTGAATTTGGCGGGAATTTTGAAATTTTGGCGCGAAAATTTGAAATTTGACTAACCTTCATTGACATAACCCCACGTGATTGACCCATCTTCATTTTGTCGATTAAATCGATCAACGGTTTGAATTGGTGGAGGCGTGGCCGTACCACGGTCTTTGCCACCAGCACCGCCGATTCGGCTATCTTGACCTAAAAGTTGCTGGCGTTGTTGTTGTTGGTTAATTGGGCGTGGTTGAGGTTGTTGTTGTTGTTGTAGTTGTGGGGCGGGTTGATATTGTTGAACAGGGGCCTGACTTACTGGGCGTTGTTGTTGAACCAGGCGTCTTTGTTGGGGTTGTGGTTGCGGCTATAATGATAAAACAAGAAAATGGAGGGTTAGGATGCTGGTTTCTCTAAATAAATATTGAGAGGAGACTAACCTTGGTTTTTTAATAGAAAATTACTACCCGACGCGACGACAAAAAATTATCTTACCGCTCTTTGCTGTGGTTGTGGTTGTTGTTGTGGGACAGCGAACCGTTGTGGTCCAGGACCAAGTTGACTCAGAACTGGTTGATATTGTTGTTGCTGTGGTTGAGCTTGAACAATTCGGACAGGTTGTCTCTGTTGAATCGGCGGTGCCGTCGGAATTGGTTTTGGCGCAGGGGCTGGTGCTTCTTCATATTCCTCATCATCATACTCTTCTTCTTCGGCGGTAGCTTGTGGTTGCGCTTGCGCCTGCGGTGGGGAACGGAGAATGATTGGTTGTTGTCTATTGGCTGGAATGGGGAATGATCCAATGGGTGGTTGACCTTGGAATCCGTTCAAACCACCTTGTTGAAGAAGGACGGGTCCAGGGGCCTGACCTCGGACCCTTTGCTGCTGTGGTTGTGGTTGTGGTGGGCCAAATGCTAATTGTTGTTGGTAGGTGGCGCCAGGGTTTGGTGCGCCCAGGGCGACAGGGCGTGGTCCAGTGCCTCCTAATTGAATGGATCTTTGGGGTGCGCCATTGGCAAGGAGGAATAGGCAGAAAGAGAGGGATATCTGAAAATAGTATAAATTCGTATATTAATTTCTAATGCATGGTCGAGCAGATTTCTCGTCATCTGAGCCCAGGATTCTTAAATTATTTAGCGGTATCATCCGTCTTTCCTTTTGAAAGTTGTTTTACATTTTTAAATCACTCTTTAAAAGCTTTTTTTCTTGTAACATTTTTGTACTATGCATTCTTCTGCACGTGCATAGTGCATGCGTGTATTAAGGAAAACACACTCCAACTACATTGTACTTCCTTGGAAATTTTGCCCAAGGTGCCGGCTGACACCACCATACCACTAATGTTACTTCCCACATATTATTATGATTAATAAATTTTCCCTTTTTTTCTTTCATTCATGCTGCCAAATATTATGAGCAATATAATAAAATATAATTCATCCCATCATATACAAAAGGAGTCAGAGAGAGATGAAATCTTTATAACATACAGCGACAGCAAGAGGTCCGTCTCATGCTGATTCATCACCTAACTGCACTGCACTACTGCATCATTCCAATTCAATGCAATTTTTGCAACATTAATAAAGTAGCAGAAGTCAGTCCTTGTTACTTTGTTGGATTTTATAACGTAAGTGCAATGTAAAAATCATAAGGAAGCCAAAGTAATGCAAAAAAGTGCTCTACTTTCACTCTCTAATACAAAATCGCGATTCATGAGTCAAACATTGAGGAAATGCAAAAATCCCTGGGTTGGCTTTGGGTTGAACACCCAAATGTTTGCAACGGCTCATAAAATTACGTCTTCCGTCGTGGGAACCATTATTGCTTGCAATGCAATACCAGACACACCTGTACATATCTGCCTGTCAATTTAATCTAGAGCATGTGGACCGGCCCAATACCAATACCACCAAATTTATTCAATCGTGAATGCATACATTATATAAATGTACTCCCATGCATTCTCTTTAAGATACAAATCTTTCAATTCAAATTCTCAACATATGACGAAATGATTTTACATTTACATTCTCTAATACTAGATCAATAAATCTTGTCATTCTTAAACATATTCATTCACTACTGTCTCAATTGTTGCAACTTTGTTACAGTTACAGAGTTACAACGTTAACTCTTAATTTTGGACGACATGCTCTCGTTTTTCTTATGTGTGTGTCAGATTTGGAGCACTTTTAAAAAATTATGTTATGTAAGGGAATGAGTCAAAAAATACTTGCGTACAATTTATACAGACTGGGCTGTCCGCTTGTTCGTAATGAGCGTAGATGCATGCATAATCTGTACCCATATGTCCACATGTGTAATGTAATGTAATATGGGTTCATTTGCATATGCAGATTGTATTCTGCAGTGGAATACACTTTTAAAGTAATCCTTCAAGTCATGTCACTCACTCCAACAAAATGACGCGACGTTCGCGTACAGGCCCAGTGATAATTGCCAATTTATATTAAATTGAAAGTAAAAGTAGGGCATGTGTTTGCATTTTGCATGGGCCATTCCATAGACTACGCGATACGCAGAATTGTAAACAAAAATAAAAGTACAGACGGAGCGCATAACATGATATTTCTTAACATTTAATTACACCTTGTAATTAAATCATTCAATTCGTGTGCAATTAAATGATTTGCAAATTATTCATGATTACCTTGAAAATCGAGTCGGGTCAGGTCAAGTTAAATATTTTTGGATTGTTTGGGGTAATGACTTGGAATTGGAAAATTAATTTTAAGATATATTTTACCTGAATTAGTAAATTTTTGACTTACGCTGGAAAGTATTCCTGGAGACATCTTACTTCTGATTATTAAAATTTTATAACAATAAACTAATTAAATTATTAATTAATTATTGCCCAGCACAACAGAGTTGCAGTGAACTTCAGAATACGAACTTGGGTGACTTTTTAATTTTAATGTTGATTATTTTTTTGACGAGTATATTTTATAGATAATCTTAACTCAGAGACAAGTCTCTGACTGGGCATCAAATTCACAATCCTTTCACATTTTATACAAACATTACATTTTACATTCTTCTTGCATGTACATTTGACGTTGACCGACGCCCCGGCCCCATATATTATTATACAATGTTTCTATCTCCAAATGCATAACTCATATTTATTAGCAACAATTATTTAATAGTCGTAAGGTAGTGTCTTCCCATGCCGTTTCACTGTGTTGGCCGGGGTTCGATTCCCCGCCCTTACACCTTCCAGTGCAAAAAGTGCAAATAGAATTTTGTGGTGTAGAATTTTTCCTAAGTGTTTGCCATGTCAATGTACAGGGTAAACCATAAAAGTATCTGCCTTACTTTGATTGACCTTAGCGGTGGAACGCCTGGACCGATTTACTCGAGATCGGGCTCATTGGAAAGCCCATGCGATTCTGAGTAAGGGAGAACTCAACTTAAATTCCAAAATTTTGAATAAGGGGTCACAAGGTCACAGGGTAATACCCAAGATGAGATGGACTCAATGAAGGTCATGGTATTGCATGTAGAAAAGTCGGTTACTTTTGAACCACCCTGTATATCATTATCATTACAAATCAACATACTATATTACAATGCCGCTGGTGTTTTATTTATTTTTACCATGTCCAAAAGATAATTAGACTTGAAAAAAAATTTGTATCTTAAAATGGAGATACGTGCTCTCAGCTCAAGGAATCCATATTTTTTTGGTTTAAAATTTCTATTCGAATGAAACTATTTTTGCAATGCTACACGTTGTGTTTATTGCAAAATTATCCAACAAGTGCGCATACCATTGGCATACATATGGAACAGTAGGACATAGGCTCAGGCTGACTGTCTCTTTCTCTGTCTGTGACAGATTTAGACGATGGACTGGGAAATTGCTATTTATTTTTAGATTTAACTCTTGTTCTTCTTCTGTGCCTTGCATATGTACACATTGAGAATCTAAATCTGAATGTCAGGGAGAATTACATAATTATTTGTTTAAGCAGAGATCGACATTGTCTGCAGTCATTTGGCTTTGAACTATACACTATACACTACGACTCAGATTTCATTTGCTACGGAGTACAATGTGTTCTCACAAATTTGAGTGAAATCATATTTCCATCATGGAGTTTCTGGTAAGCAGACATATTATTTTTTTTTCTGGAGATTCCGGAATTTGTAATATTTATGGATTTCCTAAAAAAAAAGCGCCATTAATAATTACATACATTTTATTACTTTGCTAAATCAGGACTCATTGAACGCCGGTTACGACATGGTTGCAATATTGTCAGCGGATCGTGATTCCAACCAAAGCACCACCACCGTCCTAGATAATCTGCCAGAATACATTGGAAAAGTCAAAATGGAGAAAGTGGATGGGAAAGGGCGTGGCGTTTTAGCCACAGAAGACATTTTTCCTGGACAACTCATCATAGTTGCAAAAGCTGTCGCCATTTTATTCACAAATGACAAAGACGATGCAAATGCAAATGCCAATGTTGACAAAATTGGAAAATTAAGTCAAAAAATCGGAACTGTGATAAAAGAAAATTCTGACATGGCGTCCAAAGTGTACAATTTGTACGCAGGGCCAGAGCTTGGATGGTTGGAGTTGGATGGTGCAGGTGCTAATGCAATAGATGGCGTGGGCGTGGACATGGAGAGAATAGAAGGGATTTGTGCGCTAAACGGATTTGAAACAGACCCTCGTGGTGAACTAAACGAGACATGCTATGGACTCTGGTATTTCCCTGCATTTCTCAACCATGCTTGTTATGGTTCAAATGCTCAATGGAGAATTTTCAAAAATTTAATGCTCATCCGTGCAACAAAATTAATTCCAAAGGGTTGTGAAGTTTTGATCACTTATTTTGATCCGAATCGTTTGTATTCAGAGAGACAGAGACTGTTGCAAAAACATGAGTTCCGCTGTGATTGTTTATTCTGTGACATTGAGGAGAGTGAAGAACCCGCGGTTCTTGAAAACCGTGACGTTATTCTCTCACAGTTTATGAAGAATAGTGACAATGACAAAAAGGATATGAAATGGATGCTTGGAGTAATTGATGAATTAGAAAAGTTGAGACCGCAATATCCAGAATTAAATGTTTTTTTGGTTCGACCACTTTTACACCTTGGACTCATGTATTATGGAAAGGCGGAGTGGAAGCATGCGTCTGAAGCATTTGTTAAAGTAATGGATCTATGTAAATATTCAGCACAACTCAGTTTACTTGGACTCAGCTGTGCTGTTGCCATTTCAACTTGTTATTATCGGTTGAAGGAGTCACGTGAGTTGATTCAAGAGTGGATAAATGTATCGAAGCAATGTGCCATCATAGAATATGGAACAGATCAAATTTTAGAGAATTTAAGGCCAGCATTTGTGAAAGAAATGAAGAGTGCGGGGTATTTATAAATAATCACTCCAAAAACTACTGAATTAAATCTTTGACATTTTTAATAAAGAATTGTACGCAGTTCATAGTTTTATTTAATTTGTCGGAATCCTATTCAGTACCTTATAATCTCATTACCATTAATTGTTACTCAGCCATTCCTCCTATTCTGCTGTCCTGGGTCAACATAGTTCATCTCCTGAATTGGCTCTCCTTCAAGCCTGCCAATGCGTCTCTCTATTTTATCCAAACGTTCCATCAGTTTATCCGTGAATCCACTGAAGATCCACCATGTCAAAATCAGTAGAAGAATAGTCTAGAATTTTAAGAAATAATTCTCTAGCACGTCAAATTCAAAATAAATATTTGAAGTTACAAATATGAAAAACTCACCATAAAAAGGGCAACGATCACATTAGTTATAACAATAAATTGTGTTATTTCACTAATAACGGCTTCCTGGTATGCCTGGATCATCTTTTCAAAATTTTCCCCCAAATTATCCAACTTCCGGATAAAGTCATCAATATGCACAGCGTCACTCAATTTTGTTACCTTAAATTAAAATCCAATGAAAAAACCATAGCTTGATAATTTCAAATCAGATCAGATAAATTATTAATATTATGTAAATGTATAATTACTCGTCCACATGTTGAAGGGTCAGGTAATTTGTAAAACTCGGCTGTGAACAAGTCTCGGTTGTCTAAATAACTTTGTCCGTATGTGGAGTTCATTTTTAGTAGAATTTATTTAACTTTATAAATTACAACTTATGAATACGACCCAACCACTTCTCTCTCTCTCTCTGGTTATTCCCTTAAGAATGTACGTATTTCCTTCAGTTGTGAAAAAAATTGAATTATGGAATGTATTTAATTGTTTCTATATTTAAAATTCTTGGAACCACACCTGGCCGTGCTGTTCTTTGAACCCTTTTCTTAAAAATAACACGGATTTTCTTTAGGGGCTTTTTTCCCAGAAACTTTCAAACAAAACGATTGTACTACTACTCCAATTTTTGGGTTGTATTTTATGGGAGTGTAATATTCTGTGAATCCCAAATGTCATTCATTGTCATAGTTAAAAACCCTCGGATCCTTCGGTTACGATGATGCATATCAGTTTTGCACACGAATGTAGCCATGAGTAGGAATGTAGCCATTAGGCAAGGCGCCTTGTCCTAAGCGAGACAGTTCCCGTGTTAAGCGAAGGATGACAGTGAGTGGCTAGGATGGGTAACCATTCAACCGCTCGCTGAGTGCGACTTGCCGAATCGTTGTTCGGCTCGGTGCGTCTAGAGGTCACTTCTCTAGCAGTACGGGATTACATCTAATGCAATACCATTCTACTAGAAACCTAATCTAACCAAACCAAACCTACATCTTCAAGTCCTCGGGTGTTGCATTAGCCTCTCAGGGTTACCTTCTCTGTGAGATGTGGACGACGTAAAGACCTACCGCTGTAGGGTGTCGATTTAGTAGTTTCATTTTTTTTTCTCCGGTACCAATAGTCAAATTCACTAATTAAATTTATCTCCTATTTTCATTGACGCGCAATAGAATGATTCCAATGGACTGGAGGCATAGACAAATGGTGGATAGATTTGGCGTGGGAAAATCATTACTCATACACAGCTGTCTGCTCACGATCACTAGTGATGTTTTAATTATCATTATTTCGTTGTTATTTTAAGATGTAAATTTCGATTGAAGTTTCGATTTCCCAATTTTATTCGGAAATCGAAACTTGAGAGATTTTCATTTATCATAACATTAATATTATTAGACTTCACATTTAATCAAATCATGTCATCCGTGTACACAATTAGTCTTTAATAAAATTATGAAATATTGAAAAAAATAAAATAAACATTTTGTATTTGATTACACAATAATCATCTTACTCGGTACTCGGAACAATTCAACAAAAAAGATTAGATGTAACAAAATGAAAGTTTGACCCAAAAGGGTACATTTAAATTTGATCACCCACTCTTTTATTGTCCTCCGGTGAGTGTCCATTGTCATTACAATTTCACTAGAATTCTATCACATTTCCTTATTATAGTATTCTTTTCTAAAAAATATTTTGAAAACCATACATACATGCAAACAGGTATTGGAGCCAATTTTCTTACCTAGTTTAGACAGAGCATCAAAAATGGAGAGCTTGATAATCATTGAAGGATTTATGTACTATGCATATGCATATAAATCAGCCTTGGAAAATTATTGATTGATACCTTGACTGACTTGGTAGATTTATAATTTTTGTATGATAAAAAAAATTACTAACTCCTCCAGGTCATGTGGAAACATTTAAAAATATTCATGTACGCAATTGCCTGGAAGATAAGCTGACGATAATATGGAAAAATTTGTACACATTGTATAGTAGGTATTGAAACACAGCTCAGCGCACTACTTACTGAGCCTACTGATATTCAATAAACATTGTACTGATTTGTGGTAAATATATTTTAGTTGGTGCTCGATTTCGCATTTCAAATGAAATTTCTATTAACAGAATTGTAAGTAGACCGCAGAGTAGACTGACTCAAATTCACACACAAATTAAGTCATAATTCTAAATAAATAATGGACGAGACGTATTCGGTCGGACGGATAAATCATCACGTGGTCGAATTATGCACAAGAAAAAATCAGTCTATTCGAAGGCAGTAATGTACATGAATTATAATTCGTAAATATGCATAAGTGTTTACTATTATTAAGTTCATGAATTCATATATAGATATATATTAAAATTATTTAGACGTTAATCTAAAAAATTGTAAAACATTTCAAATTCCTCTGAGTCGGTAGAACGCTTAGCAACAAATAAGTTGTAATTAAGAAAGTTTTAGTTTACAAAACATTTGAGTACTGGTTCACGCTAGAACAACCAAAATCCCTTCTCCCATGTTTGTTCACAATGAGTTGCATAGTACGGAAACCACAGTTGACAATTAGGATGTTTCTCCCGGAAATACATGGCCTCTGCAGATGACCGCCAGTCAAGGTTCTCGGAAGACACATCAATGGACAAATACATCAGGTTCAGATCATCCGCCATCCACTTGAGAATATCCTTGGTCAACTGAAAAATAAATAGAAATTAATTATTCAGGCATAAACCCAATAACACACAGGGTGGTTCATAACTTTCTGATTATTATTATTAATTATGATGAGTTGTATTATATACTAGCGAATAAGCCCATACGTACGTATGGATGAATCTAGGAAAACCTAGAACTCATGGGACGCCCTGTACTCGTTTACAAATCATTTCTTACCATTCCCCATCTTTTCCAGAAAAATCCACAAAAATTACTTTTGGATCGCCCTCTAATGCTTGGGGTACTCATGGGAGACCCTGTTCTGATCAGGGTACCCATGGATCGCCCTGTACACGTTTATCATTCATTTCTAACCGTCAATAATTTATTTTCAATATTTTGAATTTATTTCGAATTTTTACAATTTGTTTTGAATTTTTATTTTGAATTAGGAAATCCCTAAATAATTACTTTTGGCCACCCTGTCTCTCCAGACCTCTATTCTATGATGCCCAATTCTTAAGCATGGACAATGTGTTTGTAAACACCCACCCACCCATGAATTTCAAAATCTCCATAAAAAAACGGGGTACTCCGTGGGTTAATTTCGTATTTCGACAACTATTTTTTCAAGACACTTCCCGACCGATCGAATTTCGGAATGGGACATAACATTGTAGGTACCTCGCTGCGTACTGTCCCGGGTTTTCCAGAATGCCCAAGACCCCAAGATCGTCCCGATCTCTTTCAAACTGTACTTATTTATCATCCTCCAATTCTCAAGATTAAAAGTACAATAATTATTTTGATGGGGGCACTCACGTAAGGCGATGGTAACACGAGCTGAATACTCCTCAAGGATTTGCACTTTAGAAGTCCACAAAGAATAAAAAAATTGGAAATTTTTGATGCAACAATCGTAACTCTCTTCAGATCTTAAATGAAATATAAGAACTTTGAATTAATTTTTGATAGAGAGATATTCTTATTTTAGAACTACAACTGTACTTACCACATAGGGACTGAATCCCAAAATATTTATCCATATTTTCGTCGGGTTCCTTCGACCGCAAGTAAATGTCCGACCAATTGTACTCTCCTCTTTTGGGGTCATACTTATAGCCGCTGTCAGAATATGCTGCGCTGGTCCCAAAGAACCCACAATCATTCACACTTTGACACACGACCCTTAATTCTTCAATTTTTTTAAAGTACTTCCATACCGCCAGTGCCTTAGTATTATTTGCACACTTTATATTAAGTTTTTTTAAATTTGGAAAAATATTAGGATACTTTTTAATTTCTTCTTCTCCAACAATATAATCCCCGAAATCCAAAAATGTTAAATTAGGAAAAACAGCCATATTTTCAAACAGAATCCACCCGATGTCATTGAGCGACAATTCACACAACTCCGGAAGACATGGAATCGTCAACTGATTCCTCAATTTCAATCCACCAATTCTTAACTTTTTTAATTTAGTGAATGCGGGAATTAGTTCATTCACTCCAGCGTACGAAAATCCAATCAATTCAAATACCATCAGAGTTGGAATTAAATTTCTGAGGAGCGGTTGATAGGTTGAGTAAGGTGGTCCGTCCACGATTACCAGTTTCTCTAACTCAATGGCTTTTTCTAAAATCGGTATAAAAATTGGAAATTCTGTGACGTTCTTAATAACAAGGGATTTTAGTTTTGACCAGTTCACTTGGAAAGATTCAAATGGTGTAGACGGGGCATCCTTGATGCTCTCTCCGGTGATTTCTATTCCGAAACTATCCCATTGTGAAGAATTCGCTGCCAAGAATGATAAAAATTTGGCAACCATGTTGGTATTCACTTCGTCATCGCCATTGTTTTTTCCTACTACAAATGTCACGTCTATGATTTTATATTTGAACTGGTTCATGTTCAACATAAATTGACTCAAAATTGGGACGGATTCCATCGAAAATGTGAGTTTGAAATGTTGAAATCCAGAAAATCCAGTCTCCATGTTCAGAAATTCTTTGAGTCGTTTCTCGTCCGTCAGACAAATTCTGACGACAGGGGTCGTAGAACTATTTTTCATCTGAAGCAAGGAAATGACGTTCCAACGTTGACACACTGAACGACACGTCTTCAAATCTTCCAAACCGAAATTGCTAAAAATATTCTGCAAAACCTGGTGGTGGACACAAAATATACAAACACTATTAATTATAATAACTATCTCGTTATAAACACTTTATGACTTACCGGAGGGCAAAGAAGTGGATGACTGGACTCAAATACTTCAACTTCTCGACTACTTGGAATAATTTCACTCATTTCTGGAAGCGACTGGGAATTAGACATTTTGACTTTAGAAAGACTATACGGTCTAATTTTTTGAAAAAATCTGGACAACTTCGCTGCAGACCTAAAACAAAAACAAACAGTGAGGAAATAATTATGCTTGATTCCAAAGCCACACCGCAATATTATGTGAAATGTGAATATGAAATGAATAGGTATGACTTTTTATTCAACATTCACACTCACATGTTTTTATTTAGATTTGTTTCCTTCCTTTCTTAAAATAATTTTCTACCTGAAGAGACAGGACCGCCGACTGTTACACAGAAATATCTAGAGGCTAAAGAACATCATAATTGAACAGGCTAAAGAACATCATAATTGAACAGGCTAACAGGGAAGAAAAAACCTGGCGGTCCATAAAAATAAATGGTAATCCCCTGTCTAATAAATTAGTATTTCATATTTTAAACATAAATTTTTTGGTCACTAAAATCCCCAAAACAATTCATCAGATTTACATTTATTCCAAGGAATGATAAGAAATATTGAGAGAAAAATAGTTTATTATTAGTTTCGTCAGACAATAACCAATCATTTTTGTATAATCTTATCTGAAGAACACAATTTAGACTAGACACATCCATTCATATCAAAATGTGGACATGGCGTGGCGATTGACTGGTTCGTCAAATTCAAAAAAGTCCGCAATCCATTTCGAAATATCTATGGTCAGTTGTGAATCATTTTTTTTTAAAAAAGATAAATTTAAACTGCAACTCAAAGAATGTGTCAAAAATATTTTGTTTTCCATGTTCATATTCTATAGAAAATTGGCAATAAAACTTGTATGGAGTCGAGTGGTCATACATGAAACATGATGACTTGATGACTTTCGCAAGGTCACTGTGATAAAAGTTGAATTTTCCTAAAGTATTTACACTTGAAAAGGTAAAGGAGGACGGAAATATTATAGAGATTCTCGAAACAATGATCGTGACATTTGTCAAATCTGAAATCATAGTAGATATTATTTATTATTAACGATTTTACTAACTCACAGATTGTTAGCGAAAGTTATGGGCCACCCCGTACAACAACAATGTTATTATGTTATTCCATTCCAACCTAACATACAAAATATTTCTCCCTCTCCTATTTGTACCAAAGTACCTATGTATACCATGATTCTGGTTTTTACCAATGCAATGTTCAACACTCGTCATTTTAAAAATTCTTGTTTGAAAGTTTCTTGTTAAAATAAAAAAAACAACGCCAAAAGAAAAATCCTATTTAATGCTATTTTTAAGAAAAGGGTTCAAACAGCACGAGTGTAGTTCCAAGAATTTTATATATAGAAACTTTGGAAATACATTCCATTCTTTTCAAAACTGAAGGAAATACATTATACGGGATAACCAGAAAGTGAGAGAGCAGTGGTGGTTTGGAGTGCCTGTCGTCTTCATAAGTTATAATTTTATAATTCTACAAATTACCTGACCCTCAAACATGTGGACGAGTAATTACTTACATAATAATTAATAATTAATTTTACATGATCTGATTTGAAATTGATTTTCTCATCTCATTGGATTTTAAGTTAAGGTAACAAAATTCAATGACACGGTTCACATTCATGACGTAATTTGGAAATTGAGTAATTTTGGAGAAGAAATTGAAAAGATGATCCAAGCATCCCAAGAAGCTATTAGCAGTGAACTAAAACAACTCATGTTTACAATTAATGTGATCCTTGCCATTTGTTTGGTGAGTTCCATTTTGAATGATTTCAATGGGATTCGGTTGAGTTTTTTACAATTAATTTACACACACCTTCTACACACTCTATTCTTATCTCCTAGATTGCTACCCTACTGTTTGTGGTTTCCATCGTCAACATGGTACTCAAGGATAAAATAGAAAATCCTCTTGAGAGGATGGACATGGAGGGAGTCCCGATTCAGGAGAGGAACTTTGGAGATTCAGGGCAACTGAGAAGAAGGGCCTGAATGACAATGAGATTATAAGGCCACATATGTACTGAATGAGATTCTGATAATAAAATTAACAATAAAAAGAAAAAAAAATGGGTTTAATAATCAGTGTAGAAAGTAAGCTGTTATATAACATAATATAGCATTATTCATAAATACCCCGCACTCCTCATTTCTTTTACAAATACTGGCCTTAAATTCTCTAATATTTGATCTGTTCCAAATTCTATAATGGTACATTGCTTTGATACATTTATCCACTCTTGAATCAAATCACGTGACTCTTTTAACCGATAATAAGAAGTTGAAATGGGCAACAGCACAATTGTAAATACAAGGAGAAAGGATGCAGTTCTGTCTGATGCACAATACGATTTCAGGTCATGTTTTAAGTAATGTAGTGCAAACAATTATTCCCGTATTTGGAGCACTGCTCAACCAGGAACTTGCTCTAAGGATCATTCAAACAGAAAAGGCTCAACTCCTTGTATCAACAACACTGAAATTAATTCATTGATAATGAAAATGAGAGCATACCCGCTCATTGTTTTTGTGGCGAATTTTGAATTTGTGTAATATGTTTTATGTATGTCTAGCGAGTTCAATTAAGTTCAATAAAATTTTCACTATATTCTTTTCTTGTATTGTGACAGTTAGAAGAAGAGACACGTAAGACAGTGAAGATAACGTATTATATGAGAAGAAGAAATTTGAGACCAAAAAATTAAAAGAAGAGATAAGATAACGAAAATGCGCGAAGTGAATGTGAAGAATTGGATATCGCTCGTGTTAATTACTCGACTCAATTACATTTTTACGTAAAATAACATTGCTGCAAGTGAAACGATGACGCGAAAATAATGTCAGAATCAAATATTCCGCCATTATATTTTGGTTGGTCACTCCGATTGATATTTCGGCTATAAGCTTCATGACCAGTTTCAATTTACTACCTCTATCTAAGGTACAGTAGAATAAGAGGTAGCTCCACGTACGCCTTTTGGTGTTATCAAGGGAAGGCGGGGCTTATGCGAAAAATACGTCACTATCGAGCTAGCGGCAGTCATAGAGTGCTCGTTCGACTAACTTCAAAATTATTTTTCCTTTACTTCCATCGCATGAATTGTACTTTTAAAAATTTCTAAAATAAGCAAATAATTAATGTTAATTGTAAAAATTATTTAATTTGTTAGAAGTGAACTAACTTTGACAAACGAGAACGTCAAATTCAGCATTGAAAATTACATGTACATAAGCACAATTTTGAGCTCGATATCTATGTCATTTCTGCGCGGGACAAAGTAGTGAATTTAAATGGTGGAGCTACCTCTTATTCTACTGTAGTACTTCTACTCTATCCTTAGCGTAGACAGCGGCAATGCTGCCATATTATTACTGTGCTTCGCTACGTACGACGGTTTTCAGTAAAAAAAAAAAGTAGGATTTGATATGACACAGCTTGTTTTAACCGGTGACGATAACCAAAGAGTACACTCAATTGTCACCAGAGTTGAATCGCTTTGATAATATTTCTGTTCATAAGGAATCACACGATTATTAGACTTAGAACTAGGATATTTTGTTACCTCATTACAGTCATCCGTTGGTTCGACTGTGCGTCATATCAAACATTGAATTTGATTCGGGGAAACAATATTAATCACTTTATTTATGATTAGATTATCGCTTTGTTTATGATTAAACCACCGAATCCGATCAGCTTTGTCAATACTGTATATCCTAACAAAAAATCGGTACTCAAATATCGTACATAATACATTATAAGGGCATTGAACCTAAACGGCTTAATTACCGTTCACTTCATTGAATTTCAGGTTTCAGTTTGGTTGGTCAGACAATGCGTTATAGCAAACACTGAATTTGATTCGGAGAAACAATATTAACTCCTGAAAATCAACACAAACTCGGTTTTCTCCTACGCAATTCAGTTCTGCCAATACTACAATGAGTGAGTGAATGTACAACAATTGTTTTATTGATTACGACTGCAAACTCGAATTGATACGCAAAATAATTTGAAGGAGGAAAAAATAACCGATTTTTGGAGTATAAATACAGAGCTATACCGTTGATAGTAACTAACATTCAAGCTAACAAGAGCAAGAATCAAATAGAAAACAATTAAAATCATTACATTATTATTTCTTTTCGGAATGGAAAAGTTCAGTTTTGTAGTTTACTTTGCAAGTTTTATAACAGTTGTACTGATTTCAAACAATCATCTAGTCGACGCAGTTTGCTGTAATCGTAAGGAACTCTTTGTTGTGGGGGACCTTTGTTGTTCACATGGCTCTTGTAATTTCGCATGTTGTAATTGTCCAAGTTGTGAATCTAATTGTGATAGCAAACCGTTGGGTTCAATAATACCGGGGTTCATTAAAGATTTGTTCGGAAGACGGAAGAGGGAAATACAACCAATGGCGTTTACTTGGAACGCCTTTGATGACATGGACTATGACAAAGATGGCGTGGTAAGCAAGGAAGAATTGTTTCAATACGAGAGTGAACACCAACCACACCCATCTGTTAGGAAGACACGTTCAATTCATGAAATTGGACAACACGTGCGGAGTCACTTTGATGACATGGATGCTAATCGTGATGGGTTGATTCAGCCACATGAATTTGATGCCGATTTAAATTAATGTGATGAGATCTGTGCACTATTCCGTCCAACTCAGGTATTAAGTATTCGATGTATTGGTATATGATTTTCAGTAATTTTAGTGGATGAAATAACAAAGGAAAATTGATTTCAAACATCCATACAGATACGGAGAGTGGCCAGCCAATTTGGGGTTCTTTGCCTTGCCTACACTATTTCGTCAATGATTTAGAATCATAATTTTATTACTTTTAATAATTAATGATTTTTTAAATTGATTACCGTATGTTAAAAATTGATTAGTTAGAGAGTAAATAAAAGTCATCGTTGTAGTCACCAGCTGTCATTCATTTGTACTTGATCAGTTCAATTTTCTACTAAGAATTATTAATTGAGTTTCACCTTTACTCCATGATTGCCTGTTGAGTTACGTTAGTATTTCTTTAGTAGTTTAGTTAGTAGTTTATAGTCTTTTCGTTAACAATTTTATTAAACAGTTTTGAATATTAACAAAAAATCCTTTGCAATTAAAAAAAAATACTCTTATACAGAGGGTGGGACGCCCTTATATATACTCAACGTACCAGGAGTTTCTCCAGTGATTCTACAATTGAAAACGACTATTTAATAGATTAATGACCTATAAATAGAATAATTGAAACTCCACTTCTGAAAACACTAGTGCTTCGCGTGAATCCGAATCCGGATTCGAATCTCGAATCCGAATCCGAATCCCATTTTTACCGGATTCGAAGG
>JAQIXO010000680.1:0-16653 GCA_034700305.1 Protaphorura armata
CCACAGCCATTCCATTCCAACTCTTTTCAGAATGGATTTCAATTGGGTTACCCAATTCAAACGTATGCCTGCGTCAGTGCATGACCTGAGAGCTTCATAAGCGTCCCTAATGAGAGAAGTTTCTGGTTTACGTAGTATTTTTATCCAAAATCGTATTATTAGTGATATCATCCTTGTCTCAATGTGCGTACAACCTGTTTCTAGTCTCACAAAATAACCCGGAGTGTTCCATGGTAGATACAAGAATTTTTTCCAAAATGTTTGTTGTACTCTCTCAATTTCACTAAAATTAGCATACCCCCATATCGGGCAAGCGTAAAGTACTACTGATTCAACCATAGAATTGAATATATTTTGAGCAGCCTCTATATCGGTAATTTTTCCTCTACGCATGATGTCAAGTACCGCACAGACTGCTGCAAGGCCTTTCTTAACAAATTCTTTCGCTGCGTTTTGAAAAACCCCAGATGACGAAAATTTCACCCCCAGGTATATGTACGACTTAACAATCCCGATTTCTTTCTTTGCGACGTAAAATTTGTCGGATTTTGGGATGGGACCCCCGTTTTTTCGGAAAATCATTACTTTCGTCTTGTCAACGTTTAGACTGAGCTGATTGTCATTCAGGTATTGGTGTATCTTGTTTAGTTTTCGTTGTAAGTTCAGTCGGTCTGGTGCTACTAATATCATATCATCGGCAAACAAGAGAATATGCACTGTACGATGTTGTAATTTAATTCCTTTCATAATCGCATTCTCGAAAATACAGTCAATGTCGCTAATGTATAAATTAAATAGGTGGGGGCTGAGTGTTTCACCTTGTAACACTCCCTTGCGGATAGGAATGCTTTCAGTAAGTGTGTCGTTAACTCGTATCTGCGTAGAAGCGTTTTTGTAAATATAACGGATCAAACTAATAATTGTCTCGGGTAACCCAACACGTTTTAGTTTTGTCCAGAGTCTTTCGTGGGGTACAGAGTCAAATGCCTGAGCCAAGTCAATGAAGCATGCGTATAGTTTTTGGTTTCGTGAAAATTGTTTCTGTGGCATATGAATAAATAGCATCTGGAGAGCCACTCGTCAAGTCAAACTTTCACCAGCTTATTTGACTTTCAGAGAGATGAATTAAATTATTTCTCATCCTTCATCATCCCTTACCTTATTTGGAGTAAATCCTAGGTTTGCATATTGTTACTTACATACAGGAGAGAAAATATTCATTAACATGCTTGATTAGAAATTTTCACTCAATTTATGACGATTCTTACATTACTCTGCGCTGGCGAACGAACGCTGGGCACGATATGCTATTTTGCTTTAGTGGACTGACTTGGCTCTCATGTTGTACTCATTCTTCTTACACGTTGTAAGTTGTAAACTTGTTTCATGAGCCTGACCCGGTTATCCCTTTCCTTACTTAGCAGCCTTTCGACTTTCAATTCTCATAAAATTACTCACAAAATTCTCTCAAGACCGGAATTTATTCCCTGCCTGATGAGCAGAAGGTATGGGCGTAGTAATGAGTAATTTTTTAGTCCCGATGCGTGCCACTGATAAACTACGAGTGAGTGCAAGTCGTGTTTACATGCGAACTCCTTAACACATCACGTACGTTTTAAGGAAAGCCGATAAATTAGTGAAGGATAAATGATATCGAAAGTTGGATGTCAAAAGTAAAAGAAATGTTGCAGTTCCTAGCATGAACTGTGTTTGTACTCAATTTCCTTTTCGTGATTCGTCAACAATATTTGCTTCCAGCGAAAATGAAGGCTCACAAATCATCAATTCAAAACTCCAAAAGAATAATCAAATCCTTTGGTTGTAATTCGCGATATTATTGTGGATATAAAGCAAGAATTTTTACCGGAATAATTAGCCGAATTTAAAATTGAACGCTAGATTGAAAATTAGGTTGTAAGCAGGCTATATAGGACTTCAACATTTTCAGACATCTGGAAACATAAAATCGTTTTGGGCCTAAACTCTAATGTGCAATAAATGAAATGGAGAAGAAGTGGCACACATAATTGTCACCAATTGGGTGGCAGTTGGTAAAAACTAGCAATATCGCTGAGTACAAAATATTGTTAAAGAGTTTTAGCTATGTAATCTGTACTCTCGATTCTGCAAAACTGATTTCAAAAATTGTCGACAGTATAGCATGACAAATGACAAGAGTACCGATAAAACAATTCTTTCAAAAATTAATTTTGGACACCTAACAACGTACTGCGAATCTTGCGGTTACTGAATAGAGCTGCAACGCAAACATTTACAGGGTTAGGTTCCACTACTGGGTCCACGGCCAGGATACTCTAAGGAGAGACTGAATTAGCTTGAGGAGTACCTGGATATTTTAATTTCTAACCACTATTTTCAAAAACAGATTTTTGTTGTCCGATTTGCCTGTCCAAAAATGCATAGCACAAATAACAACCTTCGGATTGCACTCACGCTGCAGCATATTGTTAGTGTTTGTTAATGGATAAGTGTGGAATAATGAAACCGCATAGATGAGAAAAGAGTTATTCCTAATGTGTTAAAGAGGGATTACTACATGTCGTCTCTTTTATAGATTGTAATTTTCAAAGATATGTATAAATCCTCATAACAGGGCTCTTTCCGAGGCACACATAAAAAAACCTAACCCAGAATTGATTCGAGATTGCGGAAATGTCATTTGGCTCTTCAGTATGCAACTCTTCATTTTGGCCAATAAAAGATCAACCACTGCTACGAGCTGGTCAGAAATTGAATGACTATTTCAGATAGACGCCTTGTTTCTCAAGGTACTGAAGGATTCCGAATGCTGAGGGTGAATTTGTTTCGACCAAGGAACGAACTGGCTGACGATTATTTCAGAGGAATGGTTCAGTGGAGAAAAAAACTTTTACGTAACTATCATAGCCTGCCCAAGGATCGAACCCTGACCACAGTGAATTACACTTGATATATATCTGAATGCTACGGCTAGTAACGAACAGAGCTGCCTTATCAATCTGCTACAGGGTTGGTAGTGAAACCGTATTGGAAAATCATACCGTGTCTGAAATGCTAAAACTATATATGCGACATTATTGGTTAGAAATTATACCTCATTGTACGACAAAAGGCCCCGGGAGAACTGGCTGATTTTTTAATATGCTGTAGCCCTTGACCTCTTCAACTTTTGTGAAGGAAACCATCCAGAAATCCTCACCGTTTTGGGCTTATTAATACACATCGGACACGGACATGGAGGAATCTTTGGACATCGGTTTAGGGTGCCCATGTCGTCTGTGCAGCAAGAACTCCGAAACGGTGAGGAAATTGGGGATGGTTCCTACAACAGTTGTTCTGCGACATTAGTTGATCAAAGTTTACGACAAGTTATTTCTTCCTCACTCAAAGACAATTTGATTCAAGAATTTTCCTTTGACCAAGCATACTACCATCAAAACTCTCCTCTATTTCGACATCCGGCCAATCCAGCTACATACACAAATATTATGGAAAATGTCGAATTGAATACGAGTCAGCCAGTACCGGTCTATCCGTATGGCGATTCAATTCCAAATGTACCTGAAGGCCAGACGCTAATTCAACACTGACCGTTTAAACGAATATTTCGTTTAAAAAATGGAAAACTTCTTTACTTCTGATTTCCCTAGAGTACTCCGATTTCGGTTTATATGACTGCGGAGCCAACAAAATACCTTCCTTTTAGTTAGCTCTGGCGCTAAAATAGTTTTCGTTTGACTGAAGCACAAAGAACATCAGTCTATTTCCCGAAGGATAAAAATCTATTCTCCCTGATTTTCCCAAAAAAGATTGGCTTATCTGTCTTGTCCAATTGCCACAACACTCAAGAACATTCCATCCAAGTGCGGGGAAATCTATGCCACAATCCATCTCGTGATTCATATTCAATGAAATTACTGGTTAGACACTTAACCAGGTGCAACATGGACTTTCCTTATGCTGGCAATACAAGCGGTAATTGCGACCCATCGACCAGGCAAACAGTCTGTAGATCACCACACTTGATAACAAAACCCAATCAGAATCCTTGACCCAGTAGGTCACGGTTGAACGAATACTTTCCAGCACAAATCACTAGATTCGGATGATATATATCTCAGAAATGCTTTCTCCAGATTATGTGCTTCTCGATTCTTTTTTAATATTTTGGATTTCTAGAACTTCCGAAACTTAAACATAACGAATCGATTCAACACTTCATACTCCTCCAGAATACACACACCCAACCACCATAGAAATTGCTATACACACTCAAGCACGATACCATCTCCCGAAAGCTCTCCCGATTTCGACTTTTCAACAATGAAGATGAGATGACCAAAACCCGTTGAGAGATTTTACTGTTTTTAATCGTTTACTTACACTTGCCATGATTCAGTTGCGTCTAAACTCTAGATGTTCAGTTTTCCAACTGAAATCGAAATGCCCTCATTTCTTACCTTTTTATATCGCCGTGTTAAGTTAATGGAAAAAGGTGTTTTGTTTTGAAGAAGTCAAGGGATTGGTAAATTTTCGATGAGGGTGTACCATACATATTCCACACAATTGCTAACATTGTAAGGGCTTGGGGCTTGGGCTGCAATATTTACGCGTATGAATTGAGTGTGTGCATATAAAATGTAATGAAACGAGAGTGAATTAAAATGAAAAGGAAACGTGATTTGTTATTAGATGTTGTATTTTGCCCTGAGCATAAGAAAAAATTCATACATACGGAAAACAACACATCACACTGTCGACCTACATAACTTCCGGTTTTTCAAAGTCAAGTCATATGAAGGAGGGAAAGTTTGCGAGGCTTATGAATGCACCATATGTACCTCACTTACAACGTGTGAAAGTGGACAGGAGAGAAGATTCACCTCACCTTAACTAACTTTATTTATGTGAGTGTCAGGTACATTAAAGTACATTATAAAAAGCGAGACACAGCGCAGCTATTGCAAATGCACTGAACAAGTTCAAGTTCACTCAAACTTGTAATGCATTTCAACAAAATTACACATTGTGGCTCGTCAGTCGCGCGTCCGTCGTAACTTAACCACTTCCTTACTAATTCCATTATAATAAAATCCTTTAGTAAAATAAAATCTTTTCACAAAACCACTTGAAGATGCGTCATTTTTAATTCGAAAGTAACGTAAAGTTAAATTGTCCAAGGCAAGCATCATTTGAGCAATATCCCAATAATGGTCGTTCGATTCGGACGTTCCTGTTAAACAAATCTGATTTTCAAAACATTTTCAATGAGTACAATACCTTGCCTTGCATTTCTTCCCAATGGTGAGGGTTTGAACCTCGGACACGCATTGCATTGTATTGGAGCTTATTTTCAAGAAGTTAGCTTTTCTCCTCTGCAACGTTTCCTTGCTACTTTTAGTAGTGCAGGTTGGTTCGCTAGGCATTCACGAAAAATACAATTATGACTTTACTCCGCATTTCAATTACTGAGAAAATATTTTTCTTTAATTTGATATGACATGGCGGTTCTTGAATTCATGATGTGTACTTTTTTGGCGTTCCATCATTGGGAATCGCAAACAAAACGCAGATGAATTTATCGACCTTCTGAGTAGTTTAAATGGAGGTCCGGTCGGTGAAAATTCCAGGATAACCTTTACCAACGTCGGTCGTGCTTCTTGCGCAAACTACTATGATATGCGTCCATTTAATCATAGTTCGGGATATCAAAGGCTAGCTGTTACGCTACTGAAAAAGGCGAGCTTTCGATCGGGAACGAGCGAAAGCGCATCGTAAAATTGTACTGTTCTGAACATATTATTAGTCATAGTCATAATATTATTTTCTGGATCAATTGACCTCTCAGCTTGGGAACCGCACAGCATCCTGAACAAGCTAAAATTATCCTGCCGTCAGAAATGAATGCACTCCGCAGTTCAGAAAGTTCAGATCTCCTGCTTGCACCTTACATAAAATTAATTGTGTATCAGAGCATGAATATTGAACTTTTCTCCTATAGGACTCCTACAACTTCTATTTGTATAGAGAAGAGCATGGGATGGGATATAAAATGTTATGGTGCATTGAAGATAAACTAAAATGTAATATGAGGTTTCACCATTTCACGGGGATAATGAACTGCTGACATGGTTTTGGAGGAGTGTGTAGTTTGGTTTGATGCTTTGATGTGCACATCGTGGTAATCAAGACATGATTTTTCGTACAAAAAACATTTGGCATATTCCATTTGATTTCAGTGAAAGTGACAATAATATAATCGAGTTTTAAACATAAAATATATAGAAGTATACTTCTCTTTTTGCAAAATGATGTTCCCTAGAGCAGATTAATTTGCATGTAAATCGACTCGGACTCTGACCTCTTGTAGTATGTGTATAATGGTTTGGAAATTACTTCGCTTCGTTCGCTCGCTCGTGCACGGCATGCACATGGCAAAATAATTCTTTACACAATAACTTTATTATTTTATTATTAACTTTAAATGTTCTGAGATTAAAACTCCACAAAATATTGTCCAAGCGAATTTCATGGCACTCCATTTTCAGAACATGTGCTTGATGTGCCTACATTTACTCTAGGATACGTTAATTTACTAAACGGATGTATTTTTCACTGTTAGATTTTCGTTACCGTAAAACAAAGAATGGGGATACTTGTATCCTCCGCGTCGATACATTTTGAAAACAAACAAACAAGACCAATCAAATATTCGACCAGGTGTCGATTACAACGTTTTAACCGCTGCGTGCTTACGAGAAACTTTAGAAAAATCTGAGAATAGCTTGTAGGTTTCAGGAATCAGGAAGTCTCCAGTGCCTAGTATGCAGCTGCAGCATTCCAAAAACTCAGGCATATTATTATTTCTTTGAGTATTTGCTCAGTGGCATTCCCAGGCAATAGGCCAACGGGGCCATGGCCCCTCCTCGAGTCTGGCAGGAATTTTGGCCAGGTAGATATCAAAATATAGTATTACTGAGGACATTTTTTAAGTAAATTATGAATTGTAAGTGTACAAGCAAAAGCAACTACTTAATTTATTTGAAGAAACAATTTTAACACTGTATGGCTAGCTTGTATGCCTTCACGTTGAAATAGCTTTTAAGCATAAATATTGAATTTCAGAGCTGGTCCCCCCTCAAAAAATTCCTACGAACGCCACTGTTAGAAAGAGAGATAGATAATAGTTTTCTTATTCGAAGGTTTTGTCGTTCATAACCGATATTTGGACAGCTGGTATGGTCTAGACTTCAATGCATGTATTATCTTTCACTTTTTAAGAGAAAACGTCAGATTCTATCGGACGGAACACTGAATTTCGCACATGCGAAATACATACTGAATGCTTATAAACCTTTAGATTTGACGAATTTGAATTGCAAGGAAACAATAACTTTTACATTTCACATTTCAGCAACATTCTAAAGTCCCAAGGATCCAATCCAAGGCATATTTAACTGGTGTGTCTCAATCTTCCGAAGAAAATAATTTTAATTGCGAAATTAACGAAATATCTGTCTTTGGCATTGGCTATTTTTTACGCGACTTGACGAAAACTTTCTCTACAATTTTCTTTGAGATTGCGGATTGTGAGGAATGAGGAAACGATGCCATCTTTGAGATCAGTTCCGCGGCTCAGATCTCAACAAATAATATCATGTGAAATTGTGAATTCCAGAGCTACAAATTCTAAAAATCCAATTAGTTTCAAAACAAAAGAAAAATCTGTCTCAATTTTATTTAGAACAGAACAGTTGGTTCAATTAATATTAATTTTATTAATTAACCCGTATATTTTATCATATATGACCAGTCCAATTCAGTGTAGTTGACTCAATCATCCTGTGACCTAGTTAATCAACATTTCTTTAAAAAAGGCCATCAGTGACTTCCACTGGTCAACAATGTAAATATTTAAATTAAGTTCTACAGTGGTTCGCAATAAATTTTCCCCTTCGTTGGTTGTGAACATACAAATTAACAAGAACTTTGTGAAGGTAAGGCATTTTTCCGAACTTATTGATGTCAGTGGTAATTGGGACTCAGGAAAGGATAATAATGTGTCTGGAATGTAAGACAATTGATGAGCATAATAAGTGTGATGTGGATTGTGGATGGATTTCTTGTCGTGCACTCTAGGAGAACAACAGGACAGGTTTGGTCTAGCAGGAATTACTTCAAAACATTTCCTTTATGCTTGAGGCCAGACTGCCAGACTACAGTAGTTCACTTCGATCTCGGTTGGTTGAACTTATTGAACAAAGTCATGAAAGTTAAAAACCTACCCAGGATGTGTAAACTAATTGTCAGTATTAGTAGGGTATTGGGGTACTCACGGCCACCTTCGAAGATTAATTTCGTATTTTATTTTGTAATTTGACATTTAGTGATTGAGTCGACGTCTGAGATTAGATTGACATGATGATGACTTCAACATATGGTCCTTTTGTTTTTAACACTGACTTTGACTCCTCAAACGTACACAGTGTGGAAGTGCTTCCTCGGCAAAACCAAACAGGTCAGTTCTTCCTTTTTGTTCATTTTATCTAATTGTAATTACAGTATTAATTAGTGTTATACGATAGTACCAATGTTAAAGCTGGCGGGGAGGCAGGGGGAACGAATTAATGATCTCAAAGCCTTCCGATTAGTATTTTTAACATTGATCGTAACGGACCTTTCAGATCTTAACTTTCCGCATACACATATCTTATTGTTAGCATTTCTGTATTGTGTATATGTACGATAATTCTGTGTGGCGTAAGACGTAATCCCGTATTTGAATCTCTGCCGCTAGTTTCTCGTACTAGTCTTAACAGGCAAATTATCTGCAAATAATTGTAAGTCAAGTTGCACTGTATGTTAACTGTTGATGTATAAGTAGAGAAGATACTTGAATGTGCATAACTGTATTGTGATGTATTTTATTATCATCCTATTCAAATAGAGTCTTTCAACTTTCACGCTCCTGACTACGAGATAAATATTTGGACGAAGCCGGATTGCTTTGGCACACAATTTCAGAATGGCAATCGAACATGGTTTCACTTTGCACTTCGAGGTGAGTGTTCCCACTTCGCAGTGTCATTTTATTGTTGTGATTCTAATGCTTACTAATCAAAATAGAAGACTAATTTAAATTGTTTATTAGAATTGCGGCGGCTATCGTCTTTCCCGATATGTAGTCGACACCGATTTGCAATCGGCTAATACGCGATAACGCAATTATCACTAATCCCAATCCCAGCAACACTGCTCAATAAAACTAACTTGACTCGCTGTCTAAATGTGCCTTAACTTCTTTTTACTTTTAAAACAGGAGGCCGATCAGGTGGCTTGATAAAATTCAATATCCTCAATTTGAATAAGCAAGTTAAGTTGTTCCTTCAAGGAATGCAACCGGTGTTTCGGTACTTACCAGAGAAACCTTTGTGGGAGCGAGTAAGGGATAAACTTCTTGTGAATGTAATGGCACAAATACAATGCAATGTTGATTTTTTAAATTAATGATTACATGCTCTAATATTTTTCTTCCTTTGCTTTTGTAGGAAAAGGAAGACCATGTTTGCAGCATCAGTTTTCGCCAAAGGATGTCAGACTCTCCGACTTCTGAACTCCACATCGCATTCACGTATCCATTTTCGTATACTGATCTTACTAATTTTCTCGAATTAGTGGACAACACATATGAGCAAACGAGTGGACCTGGGAGCATCCCGTTTGAGAGGGAAGAGTCTCCAAGCCCTAGCCGTGCTCAGGTCTTGCTAGCTCGTTCTAGCTTTTGGAGTAGAGAGGATGAAATATACTACAAACGAGAATTAGCTTGCCATTCCTTGGAGGGTCGTCGAGTTGAATTGATTACAATTTCTTCCTTGCATGGGATTTCAACCGATCGAGAGGAACGTCTCTTGAATCTTTTTCCAACTTTGGACGAAGAACGTCCATTCAGATTCCCAAATAAAAAGGTGATATTTATCAGTGCACGTGTTCATCCCGGCGAGACACCGTCAACATTTGTTTTGAACGGAGTTTTTAAGTTCTTGCTGGAACCACGAGATCCAAGAGCTATGGTTTTGAGACGATTATTTGTTTTCAAATTTATGCCAATGCTGAATCCTGACGGAGTATCTCGTGGGCACTACAGAACTGACCCAAGGGGTGTAAACTTGAATCGTGTCTACTTACAACCATCACCAACTCTTCACCCGTCAATTTATGCAGCCAAGAAACTAATTTTATACTACCACCACGGCAAGGACTCCCCAGATGATTACGAGTACGAACCAAAGTATGATTTAGGGAATGAGGAGTTTATAGATGAAAAATCCGTCTTAAAAGAAAACTGCTCCAGCTCAGAAGAGGCGGGACCCAATTTGAGACCTACAAGTACGAGCAATAGTACAAAGTCCGTAGATATATCCACTGGAGTAAACAGTGAAAGAGAGAGTGCGAGTGTGATCACGAGTAGTTTATGTGCGGGTTGCGTGGCAGTGCCATCTATTCATGTTTCGGAATCGGAAAATATAAGCGAAACCACAAATTTCGACACTTCCTCGAGTGCATTGGAACTGGACTCCGATGTTACAAGTGAAATGGTTGATTCAGATGTTAATATGTCTGAGGCTGGTCCTGCACCTCATTCAAGAAAGTTGGAAAGATTTCTAACTCAGAATGATGACAGCCATCAGTGTACGTTTGAGTCATGCGATGAAGATTCCATTCTTGATATCTCAGATGTAAAGCCAGGAAGTTCTAATTCCAGGTAAGTAACTTGTTAGGTACCAATGGAAACAGAATCTTTACATTTTGTAAATGTATAACACGTAGCAATTAATATTTTGCAGATTATCGTTCAATAACAACCCCATAATTCGAATTGGAAAGGCCAGCTCGTCCGTACAGTTGTCTACACCTCAGAGTATTCAAAACAAAGGAAGACCAAGTTCGAATCCAGAGGCAGACGCGCAAGATAACAATAGCATCAAGTCAATGAGTTCAAGTTCACAACATAAGAAGAAAAGAACGGGGAGGTTGAAGAAGCGGCACTCATCTACTTCTGCAATAAACACATCACTGTCTTACAAAACTTCAAATGTGTACAAAGATTCCGAATCTGGACTCTTCCTTTATGTCGACATGCACGGACATGCGACAAAAAGAGGTTAGCTTGTTCTGACTGATAACTAAATGTTCAAAGTTCAAATTAAATATTCCGAGGAAGAGGGGTAGCCGAGCAGGTCTAATGTTGACTATATACTAAATGAACGATTCTTCATTTTTAATCTGCGGAGAAGAATAGTACTCGAGTCTACTTATAAAAAATAATCGAATTTTTAATGACTGGGATTTCAAAATTGCAGGGATTTTTATGTATGGCAATCATTTCAACGATCTCATGAAACAAACGGAGTGTATGCTTCTACCCCGTCTCATGGCAATGAATTCCCAGCATTTCGATTTTTCTGCTTGCAACTTTACGGAACGTCTTATGAATATGAAGTATGTGTCCTCTTCATTTGAAAAAGTGTGTGTTAATTCTTATAACTAATATATTCAACATGAAATGACAGAGATCGACGGGATGGTGCTAGTCGTGAAGGATCTGGTCGTGTAGCTGTTTTGAAGGCCACGGGTTTAATCAGAAGTTATACTCTCGAGTGCAATTACAATACTGGCAGGCTTGTCAATCACGTCTTGAATAGACCATCCAATTACGGATTTAATGACCCGCCGATGAACCCTTCCCCACATCCTCCCAAATTCACTCCAGAGGTGTTCGAATCAGTAAGTCAATCCGATTATATTTATGTTGTCAGAATCTTCTATTACAGAAAGAACTCGTTGGTTTAATCGTGTATTTAAATGAGTCATTTGTTCGTGTACAGGTCGGGAGAGCTTTAGCTGAAAGTATTCTGGATCTCACCGGTCATAATCCATGGTCCAGAATCGGAAACTCAGATTATCGTTCGTTGGAAGGAATGCGTCGATTCCTGATGAAACGACTTCAGAATAGCCCAGAGTTCAAACAAAAAGATCCAACTTTAAGGGCATCGTCTTCTTTGGCAGGAATTTTCGCCAGCAGTTCCCACTCTCAAGGGTTTGATATGTCTTTAGATGGGAGGGCAAGGGCTAGAGCCTTGAAAGGACCAACTTCAGTGATAAGGAAAGCAAGCGGCAGCAAGGTATAATGCAATCAATCATGACCAAAGACAAGACTAGTAAAAAATGAGTTATTCTTATATTATAATTGTCCGAATACAGATTCCACCAACAGTTGGTCCATTGGTTCCAAAAAAAGAAAACCAAAATTCGGGCGCTTCTTTCGGAAAGCCATCTGGGTCGAAACCAAAGCCTTTCCTTACTGGCAAAGCTGGTTCTTCTACAGGAAAGGGAAAATTGAAGGTGTCATCCGCACCTGATAATAAATCCTCCGTCCAACCTAAAAGCAGTATTACTCAAATATTCAAGACGAAAAGGGCATCGTCGAGGAAGAAGGCCAATAAGACTCATGGTGAGAAATTAGTTTCAGGTAGTAAGTTGCCTAAATAAACTGAATATCAGTGAAACAACCTTTATAACAAAATGAAACACATATTTAATATTATTTATAAAATAGCAAGATCAAATTATGTGTAACCAGTAAAAGTTCTCGAAATCACATCTCATTTCATTGTTTCGATTATATTCATTTTATACTATATTTTTCCGTTTATATAACACATTATGCAACATGTCCGCATCTGTGGATTCCGTTCGTCGTTGTAACATTCGAACGGGGTATGTATAATATTTGTACATTTTCATAGTTCCTAGAAGCTTTGACTTTATTTACAGCATGTCACGGAAGAAGGGATAATAAACAAATCCAAGATTTATCGAAACTCGCCCGACGATATCACTGACATTAGAAAAAGTGCCTTGAAGAATTGTCACTGATACTCGAGGAACCAGACCCTGTAGGGAGGTCAAAGTAAATTAAATCATGAACTAAAGAATGGATTGTACAATTCTTACCACGCTAAGGCTAGGGGTTTGGACGCACCAGTTTACTTGTGAGTTATGAGTAATCTGGACCTGGAGTCCCGAAATCTTGTATGAACCTTTCTGTTTGACATTTTAAAGTTAAACTTATAAATGCTTAAACGCACCTTTGCTTGTACCACTCGCACTCCCTTGTGGACTCGAGTCGGCCTCGTTTTTCGGTGAGTTTGTGTAATCCGGACTGATCGAACTCGAACCCAAGGATGCCTTTCTATCATTGTAGTTGACAAAGTGGTGTGCACGATCCTGTCAATAGTAATTCATTTATCATCATTATCAATGATAGAACAGCAACATTCAACCGAGATCGTACTCGATTGTACCTTATCAATTTTTGGAATTTTTATTGTTCTAAAATAGGCTGAAGTAGTCTCACAATCAGTCAGTATTTTAGAGAGCCCTAGAGTCTAGTGAAAAAAGGACTCGGAATGCCGAATACCCGGACGATTACTATTCCTTGCTTTGTATTTTTTAACACAAGTGGTGGAGACCTTCGAGAAGTATGTTAAAAGTACTTACCTTTGTATTTCGAGGAGGTCTCACTGGAACTGGCCTATTTGTGTCAAAAGTTAATTTAAGGTCCTTCTTTTTGGGTGGGATGGGTGGAGGTGTTTGTGAAACTGTGTCAAGGTCGACCTCAGTGAGAGTGTGTGCTACGGAGGTGTTACTATCTTCAGAATCTTCAGTAGTAATTTCCTTGAGAGATTGTCCAGACGATATTCTCTCAATGAGTACATTTGAGCCTTGAGTAACGTTGTCGTCAGGCGTCAATTGATTAGTGTCTCCAATATCAATATACCCTTCAGCAGAGTCCAGAAAGTTCAAACTCGTTGTATCATTTAAAGTTGTAGGTTCAACGTAAGACACGCCTACACATTTACGACACATTGCGTTTCCCCATACTTTATCCGATACTGGGGAATTGTCAGCGCATTGTTTGTCCTTTCGTTGGAAAATAGGAGGGGGACAATCAGAATCATTGTCATCGTTTGGTTCAGTTGTCCGGGCTAAAATCAAAAATACATACGATAAGTCCGCTGCCGCTTTGGTCAAAATCAGAATTTTAGCCTCAGCAATTCGCACGGGCGCCTCGTAGTTCAAATATTTAGGCTTCTGAAAGCGAACTTGATGTTGCCCGAAGTCCCGAAGAATCTGGAATCTGGATCTGAATCCTAGTTTACAAAACTATTTAATTCCACCAACCGAAACGAATTTCGACCAAAATTAGATTTCAACACAGTATTGTACTTTGTCGACGTTCCAAGAGGCGCGACTAAGCCTCATTCCCTGGGCGTTAAAAAGCGACTAATCATTCCAGGAAAGGATGGGCAAAGATGCTAGTTGTTCGATGCATTCAACTACTTGTTTTTGCATATTTAAAAAAGAAACTTTGCTAGTTCAGTAAGACATGAACTGCTTACTCATATATTTTTCATATTGGGAGTTGGGATTGGGAGTTACCTGGTGAAGTCTCGATCGATTCTGAAACGGTGCTGGCTTTCTTTCGTCGACTCATCCCTAAGAAATAACATTAAATTTAGTTGAGTAAACATTATAGCAATCATGGATTGGGAAATTGGGATAAGGACTTACCGAACAATTTTATGACACGATCAAACAGTGGTAAGTTAATGTTTCCTCCCTGCTCGGCCTGAATTCGAGCATATTCTGCTCGCAATTCTTCTAAATCCTTTTGCTTTTCTTTGTAATGGAGTTTGACGTCAGGTCTGTCCTTCCAACTGGAGAAAAACTCTTCGACTTGCCTCATACTAATTACCTTCTCTTTGACACCCACCAATACTTCCATTAGTTCCATCTCCGTTGGATCTAACAAACAAACAGTTTTGGTAGGTGAAGCGGTCGCTCTCTCGGACAAGGAATCAAGGCCAGATGATGGGTCGGAATTTTCACTGGAAGTTGGCCCCAGATTGTTTCCTAGTCCCTCAGGAATGTCAATGTGTGCTGGTTTATTTGGTACCTTCTGGTCCAATTCAGTTTTCTCCAAATAGTCCGCACTATCTCCGGGAGACTGTATTTGAGATCCAAGTTCAACCATTGGAATGTAGCCGTCCGCGTTTCTTGGAAGTGTTCCATCCTTCTTCATCAGGATTGGAGAAGTATTTTGGGTTAGCTCCATGTATTTGAGTTTCTTCGGCGGAAGAACTGGTTTCGGTTCAGGTGGCTCATCGTAGTGTCCGGTGACAGAGATCGGTTCCTCTGTAATAGGAGAATCGAACTGAGGGAGGTTATCGAATTCCAAATCATTTATATCGATATATTCCGGTCTTGTTGCGCGTTGAATGTGACCAAACCCCTTCTGTGTGGACTCCCTCCGTAATTGCACATGCACATCGGAAGATACTGCATCTTCGTCGGCAGTCCCAATTACAACATCCGGTAAAAATCGAGAAGCACCTTGACTTGGAGTTGTCGGCGGAGAGTCTTGTCTGGTGGGAACATCTTCGGAGACATTTTCAAGAATCCTTGGAGCACTTGTGGGTTGAATAAGACGGTCATCATGCATACTTCTATGAAATCCTGCCGTTGAAGGTTTTCGAAGGCCGGAATTTTCATAAAGAACCTTCATGTACTGAAGAGCTTCCCAGGTGACCATTACTTCCTTGTAATCTTGAATCGTTTTACCAATTGTCAACGAAAATCCCATTTGTTCAGCAATGCTCAAAGGGGTATCTGAGTTACAGTTTTGTATTTCACACATTTCTATTCCATTCCCTTGTTCGAGTAGAGTCCACACGACGCCCTCAAGCCCATAGTGGACAGCCAAATGCATAAAGGTAGGAAATAAGGACGCTAAAAAATAATTCCAGTTTCAACTATTATAACCTCATTCCGCAATACGGAATATTTGGCTAATATTGGAAAAACCACAGTCAAACGAACAAAGGGATCTATAGCGTTAAAAAGCTTGGCGTCTGTATTGGAAACAGCCGCGTCAAAATTCTCAAGTTCTCAATGAGAGTTGGTCAAGTTTCTATGTATCGCGAAATTGTCCACCCCATCCGAGGTAAAAGTTTAAGTCCGGGAGTGATTGCTGGGAAGTGGGGCTTGTGAGTGATTGTTGGGAGTGATTCGTAACAAAGTTTTGGCCTTATTTCAATTAACGTTTAAAAAAAATTCAAAAAATGAATAGCAGTGAAAATCATTATTACATTTCTCGTCTTGAACTTCTAGAATCATATCTAGCCGAGGGTCCAATTCGTACGGTGTGCCGATCTTGAAATGCTTGGACAATATTTCTGAAACGTGCTCATCTAAACATTTCCTGTAGGCTGGTAGTTTCTGTACAATGTACGATAATTAATAAACTTCGTCAGAAACCTGAATGAAATAGCTGGTTACAAACCTGAATCGCACTTTCCAATGCGATCGTGTTTTTATAAAGGGACTCTTGTCGTGCAACAGTCGAGGTTGTCGTCGGTGCTACAACTTCAAGACTGAGCGAATTGTAGGGTCTACCACTCGGTTCTTTATTAGCCCGTGGACACAGTCCCGAAGAGGGCTTATAAGATTGTAATGTCTGTCTGTCCGTCCGGTGAGAGATCATCGCTTACAAATATCTCAGTGCTGCAAATATACTATACCACATATATG
>JAQIXO010000681.1:0-16633 GCA_034700305.1 Protaphorura armata
TGATGTTTCCCACCGGGCGGAACCATCAACGGTCAAGACTCTCGTCACCCGTGACCATTCCATCAGAATCCTCATCATCAAGATAGAAAAATCTTTCCAAATTTGAAGTGATTCTGTTAAGAAATGCGACTTCTAGAGTGCATCCCTGCCCACCCACGCACGCCATGGACGATTGTAAGGCTTAGCCCTGCAATCAGGTCTTTCGCAATAATCGACAATCTTATCAATATTCGTGCGTACTTTACAAACTATAATTATAATTAAAATAGCGCGGGTTGAACCAACGGAAGAGCAAGCAGAGTAAGAACAGACAATAGGCACGTCGTTATAATTGTTGTAAGTTCAGTAGTGCTTAACCACGCTTTTCTAATAATATATGTATTATTTTCATCGTCGTATTTCACAAGAGGGTGATCAAGTACAAATGACTCAACCTGAGTGGTCCATTTACTCAAAATCATTTGGACGATGAACCTAATATGTTCTATCATATCATATAATGCTTGAAAGACAATAAAGCCTTATTTGTTAAATATGATATTTGCGCAATCTCACCAAGTGTTGTTGATTTTTGAAAATAAATTACTGTTCACGGTAAAATTTAGGGTTGTGCGTCCTGTCATTAACATGATGGATTTTAAAGTCATAAGTCATAATATCTCTAATTCAGAGTAATCTCGGGTTTCCTGTGACCATATCTTGACTCGTATCAGCTAATTGACCATTTTGTCAGCTCGTCTCTCCCTCAAACAATTCCCACTTGAACTTGACCATTTCCATTTTATTGAAAACGCAAACAATTGTTTTATTTGGTTGTGTATTGCGAACTAATGTAGTTTACACACAGTTTTAAGTTCAAGAACGAGTTTATATTCGTCTGAACAAGGTAACCTATTTGGGTGACGGAAGCGCTCAGTAATTGCATGGACGCATACTAACGCAACTGTCATCCTCCGTCCCAATGAATGTATTGTGAGATTCGGGATTGGGACCCGATCCATTATGGTAGGCCTTCCCGAATCTTAAATTACATTAATTGACACGGGGGTGAACTTTGACAACCTATCACGAAATTCACTTTCGCAAGGACGCCCTGAACAACCGAATAGCTTACCTTGTAATAAATTGAAATTATTACTCATGATAAAAGTGACAAATTCTATTAGTCAATGCCATATCATATCACAAAATTAAAGTTAATTTGGACGTTATCAAATCCTACAGGAAATGTAAATGCTCTTGTGCGAAGTAACGCGTGACTGCATGGCATTCCAATCAGTGGAACTTTATATAAATGAACTGATATATAAACCTTGAAATTTGACAATTAAAAATCAGTGTTAATTCTGTGTTAGTCGTACATGTAAATCAATTCCAAAATGTTGAAAATTAAAATAATTTTCGTTCTTCTCTTTGTTTCTATCGTGACTGGTACACTTGGATCAGTTTCTCAAACTCTTGAAGTGATTGTAACGGACACAAGACTACCACGCGCCCGTGAATTCATAAACGCGGGTTACGACGGGCAAGACAGTATTTACTTATGGGGAGGAGACAGGATTGGAGACATTGAGATTTTAAAATATTCTATTTCTAATCAAACAATTAAAAATATTGGAACAATGCCGCGAAATCGGTACGGCAGTGGATGTTGGATTGGGAATAATAATTTTGTACACATTGGTGGAGAAACTAATGAGGATGTTTATTCAGATGTATGGAATTTTGAGGGAAATAATCCAATTAATTGGACGTCTGTCACAAATTTACCAAATGGATTGACTCGTAGCTCAATTGTTTGGGATGAAGGGGAGAATACTTATATGTTTGGTGGTTGGGAGTGTGTTCGTTGTCCTGGAACCAATACAATATTGAAATATTCAACTACAACTCACACTGTAGTGAATGCCGGTGTGCTCCCGAAAAGATTGGAGCAGCCCGTCTCAGTTTGGGATAGTACCACTGGCTCTGCTTATATTTTTGGCGGATATTCCAGGGGAGGATCAACTCGATTCTTGAATGATATTTTAAGGTTTGACGCTGAAGACGAAAGAGTGACAATATTAAATGTGACTTTACCTGTAGCAAATATATGGGCGTGTGCCATTTGGAATGGGAAGGAGGCTTACATTATTGGTGGATCTACAGGTGACCTTAATCCTCCGCCACCTATTGTTCGTTTCAATCCAACTACGAACGAAGTCATTTCTGTCCCAGTCAATTTACCGTCTCAATTGTACTTAAACTACCCTGGGTGTGTTTATATTAAAAAATTGAACAGAATTTATATTTTTGGTGGGTATCGCCCGAATACAGGAGCGTACACGAATGAAATCATGTACATAGACTTGAATGACACTGACACTCAAACCACTATGACAGAGGTATCTTCAACGACAGAGGCTACAACGACAAAGGTTTCGTCAACGACAGAGGCTCCAACGACAGAAGCTCCAACTACAGAGGCTCCAACGACAGCGTCGCCAACACCTCCTGGAAACCCCACCTCAACAGAGAGAACGACAATAATAACAGAGCGTCCATATATAACTACACCTGAAACTGCAGATGCAACTCAATCTGACCCTGCATTTATATGGTATGTAATTATTGGGCTTGCAGCAGTTATAGACATTTTTTGACAATTTTCGACGATAGTTTGGTTTGCCATCGCAAGTTTCGTTGGATTTGGTGCTTGTTGGATTGAAAGGGTCTACTCAAATTCTACATCATCATTGATATCGTGCTTCGTAGTTTAGATTTCATTTCTTTGAGTAAATATTTCAATATCTTTTCTTTTTGTCTTATCCTGATTAATCCCGACTAAAGGTAAAACTTCGATTTCAGTATATTTCATGTTTGCTTTTCAGTAGAGACTTACTGACTATGTTTTAGCGAATTGTTACATTTTCTGAAACAAGAGTGAACAACTATGTTAAATGACTAAATGTATTACTATTATTATGTCACAATGTATTAACTACTGGCGGCATAACGTCCCATCTGTGGGATGCCGTGATACAATGAAAATAAATATAATAATAATAATCAATGTCGATTAATCTGTTCTCACATTTGATACTAGTCTAGTTTGCCGTTAGTACTTTTAATGTTAAAATTTAGAGCTGTGTCCTGTTGACATTATTTTACATAATAACATTGACGTGATGGAATGTCTATTTTTCAGAGTAATCTCGGTTTTCCTGTGGCCGTATCTTGAGTCGAATCAGATAATTGACCATTTTGTCAGTTCGTCTCTCTCTCAAACAATTTCCACTTGAACTTGCCCATTTAAATTTTAACGTAGAACACAATTGTTTTATTTGTTTGTGTATTACAACCTAATGTGGTTTGCCCAGCAGTTTTAAGTTCAAGTGTGAGGATGGTTAGACTTACTGGAACCCAACAAGGTAAACTAATTGGGTGATAAAAACATTCAGTAGCCGGATCAAACTATTTCTGGAATAGTCATCCAGATAGGGGACCGTCATTTTTTTTCGATTTGTGTGCGATGACCTGCAGGCATATATAACAAGTATGCTTCCTGACGGTCTAATTAGTCCTGAACGAAGAGGTAAGACGGAAGGATAAACAACCCATAATCTATAAACGCAATGTGAGGCCCGTCCAGGCTTTGTAGGGTGAGCTGAAATTTGTATCTGTGGGATTTCTGGAGCATCCGTTATAATGGTGGTTTTTCGATCACCAACAGAATCGCCAGCCGTGGCCCCGTTTTGGGCTCGTCTCTGAACAAGACGATCCAGAATCCAGATGGGATAGATAAATCTTGAAAATTTACTCCGCACAGAATAAAACGTATGGTTTGCAGGATGGACCGAGAACATCGACCACCTCCGCTCACCTCGAGCTCCAAAATACGACTGCATATCGTAATGGGAGTCCGACTATTGCGCTATCACGGATTTACATATCTTGGCCCATCAATCTCCGGCATAAAGGGTATAAATTGTGTATTCACGTTAACGCGAATGCTCTGTTATATTAGTGGTATTTATCCTGAGGTAGCATAATACCTTTCGATAACCTGTAGATACATTTTGGAGACATACCACGCGTTGGAATTTACAGAAAGAAAACAACAGAATCGCCTACCTTGTAACTTACAATTAGTGCACATGATAAAGTTTTTTATAGATAGTAGACACGTTCCATTACAGTGAATTAATCAATACCAAATCACAAAATTAAAGTGAATTCGGGCGTTATCAATCATGTAGGCAGGATAAATGCTCTTCTACGAAGTAACGTATGACTACATGACATACCAATATTTACATATTATACTGAACTAATATATAGACCTTAAACTTTTACAATTAAAAATCAGTATTAATTTTGTGTTAGTCTGTGTGCCGTAAAACAATTCCAAAATGTTGAAACAAATTCTGGTCCTATTCCTTCTTTCTTTTGCGACTCGTACAAGTGCGTCACTCTCTGAACCTCTTGAAGTGATTGTAACAAACACTAACACTAAATTACCATATGCCCGTACATTCATAAACACGGGTTACGATGGGGAAGACAGTATTTACTTGTGGGGAGGAACTTCGATTGAGATTGACATTTTAAAATATTCTATTTCTAATGAAACTATTAAAACTATTGGTACAATGCCACGAAATAAGTACGGCAGTGGGTGTTGGATTGGGAATAATAATTTTGTTCAAATTGGTGGACAATATGATCCGTTTACTTATTATTCAGACGTTTGGAATTTTGAAGCAACTAATCCAAGTAATTGGACTTCTGTCACAAAATTACCAAATGGATTGGCTTATAGCTCAACCGTTTGGGATGAAGGGGAAAATACTTATACGTTTGGTGGTATGGAGTGTTCTCGTTGTGATCCAACCAATACAATCTTCAAATATTCAATTAGAACTCGAACTGTAGTGACTGCGTTTAGTGTATTGGAGTATTCCGTCTCAGTTTGGGATAGTACAACTGGCTCTGCTTACATTTTTGGAGGTTCCACCGGAAGTGGCATCTCAAAAATATTTTAAGATTTGATGCTGAGGATGAACGAGTGACAACATTAAATGTGACTTTACCAGCAGGAATTATATATGTGTGTGCCATTTGGAATGGGAAAGAGGCTTATATTATTGGTGGGTCTAGGGGCGGCATAAACCCCCGCCACCTATTGTTCGTTTCAATCCAACTACCAATGAAGTCACTTCTATTCCAGTCAACAATTTTCCATCTCAATTGTACTTAACCTACCCTGGGTGTGCTTATGTTAAGAAATTAATCAGGATTTA
This sequence comes from Protaphorura armata, assembly GCA_034700305.1. Classification (NCBI taxonomy): domain Eukaryota; kingdom Metazoa; phylum Arthropoda; class Collembola; order Poduromorpha; family Onychiuridae; genus Protaphorura; species Protaphorura armata. The sequence continues at coordinate 5,283 of JAQIXO010000681.1, forward strand.
TATTTTTGGTGTTAGTGGTACAGGAGGGTACAGGGATGAAATCATGTTCATAGACTTGAATGACAGTGACACTCCGGCGACCTCGGTAGAGACAGAGGCTCAAACGACAGAGGCTCAAACGACAGAGGTTTCATCAACCACAGATTATGCGCCAACAATTCCGGGAAACGCAACCACAACAGAGACCACGACAACAACAAGGACAACAACGACAGGGCGTCCAGTTGACTTTGTTTGCCCGCGCCAACTTGTACTATACGCAGACCCTAAAAATTGTAGAGGATTTTATGAATGTAAAGATTGGAACGCCACTCACTACTGCTGTCCACATCCATTATTCTATAATCCACGGTATCAGATATGTAATTCTCTGGACATGGTTGAATGTCATAATAATCCCTACCCACCCTGTAATTCACCCTATCGACCTGTAGGTACAAGTAAATCTGAGACACCATTTGCATGGTTTATACTTATTGCGGCTGCATTTGTGATTAAAGGTGCTTTGGGAATATTTTGGTATTGCCGTAAAAAGTACCGTAACTTACAGAAATCACAAAAGGACGAAGGAGAGGTGGAAGTGTCCACGCCTCAAACTCTACAACACCAACAGGACCCACTCCCTACAGCAACACGACCAGGTTTTTTTGGGAATCAAAATAGACAATTGAGAGGACCATTCACACCAAGTCAGAATTTCGGTGATCCAACAAGGGTATTTTTACACCATCATTATTATTTTTAATATTTACAAAATGTATTGAACCCGTTTATTTATTTCTCCACATATTTCATAAAATTGTAATATTAATCATTTCTTGTTTATTCCAGGTTACAATTCCTACGATGAATCACAGATCAGTGGGAGTGCGAGACATTGAAGAACCACCACCGCCATCTTACAGTTCAGTGGTGAATATATAGTTCAATAGATTGTGAAATTATCATATGTACATTTATTTAACACACGCGTGTATGTATAAAACGAATACTAATTAATTTTTCGTGGCGTGAATAAAATAATTCACAAGTACTTTAATTTGATTTGACTGATAACACTACCGTATCAAAGTGTGTACGTAATGTCAAAAGGGAGGGCTTTGGGTTGTCAGGAAGCTCTTACACAGCAATAACCGACCTAATAACGCCGAAATTGAAACAAACAAATACCCTTATTTTCGTGGACACCCTGTATTATAAGAGTTGGCACGGGGAACACGTGTTCGCAATTATAATTATTATGAATCTATTAGTCCTTAAAATATTATGTCACAAATTATTGACTATGAATAATTTATTCAAAATTACAAAGTTAAATTTAGGCAAAAAAAATCCCTGGAAACGAACTAATGAAACTAAATATATACTGAACTTGTTCTTCTTAACTTTTTTTTTCGATGAGTAAATTTATTGTGGGTTGTCCTGATAAAGAAAATAAATCTGTCCTTGCGTCGTGTTTTTTACAATAATTAATTTTAAGGTAATACCTCATACTCAAAATTTCGTGCAGCGCCGTATCCGTTACTATGTTAGTTTGACAGTGAGTTACTTTCCGTGAGATGTTGCACATTTTAATTTTAAATAGAAGTCTTTTTTTATCATATCACTGGAAATGATGAATGTTATATATACTTTACTTACGTACTGGAACTGGGACCTAAGTTTCTGTTTCTCACACCTGCTAAATTTCTCACCCTTTGTAGTTGACAACCTATTTTACTATTTAACTAATTAGTGTCATCCAGACAAGAATGATTGGAAAACCACAGGTGCAGGTTCAAAATTCGTAAGTAAATGGTATATAAGCCGGAAATTTAGGCCACAAATTTTTTATTAGAATTCAATGAGTGTCTAATCCATCCCATAACAATGTGTATAAAAACCCAGGTGATACTCTTGCTCTGCGTGTCCATACTGGTGCACGGCTCAGAGTCAGTTTCTGACACTCTTGAAGTGATTGTGACCAACACCAAGCTCCCATCTCCACGTGCCCACATAACAACAGGCTAAGACGGAGATGACACCATTTACTTATGGGGAGGACTCTCCGCAAGTATTTGGGTCCACGACATTTTAAAATAATCAATTTCTAAACAAACGATTGAAAATATTGGGGCAATGCCAGACCGTGCTTTTGGAAGTAGTTGTTGGATTGGGAACAATAATTTTGTACACTTCGGCGGGTTTTCTCTTGTTGACAATGCATACCGCTCACAATGGAACTGTCTCTGGTGTAACCCGCGGATCGATCTGAAACTTGGTGTGGTGGGCCACCCGACCTTGGTAACAACTAATATCTATATCCTGTCGGCAGCCTTGCAGGTGCGCCGCGCAGGTGCGCGCGAAGTTCGCGCGCCTCAAAAGTTCCAAATTTTAACATTACGGGAGATCGGGTGTGAGATTGGGCGTTATCATTACGTGCAACACAGGAAATCTTAAAATCTCTGTCGTCAGTTTTACCAATCTCGCGCGCTCCTGCGGACACTAATTGATAAAAATCAAAATATTTTTTCCATTTTCGCATTCCTCGTGAAATTGTAGTCACACAATCTACCAAAACTATTGCAAAATTTTCAACTTCATAACATCAAAATTCAATCGGATCGTTCCTGGGGTCGTACACATGTTTGCATGGACTCTAATTTTTTTTTGGAATCTTACAATATCCGAAACCTGTGAGAGTCCATTTAATCGTATTCCGGATCCGACTAACCCATAGGACGAACACTTCTCATTGTCTCACAATAAAAATCGAATATGATTAGAATGGAATATATTTATTAATATCAATGAGCAATAAATTACATTTAATACACATTCCTATGATGTATTTCGCAAGCGAAGTAGTTGTCTCGACTTAGTTGACAAGTACAACGAAACTATAATTATTTTATGAGGGACATCTAGAATTATTTCAACTAACTTTCGCCAACACAAAATAACATAGTGCTGCAATAAGAGAAAACATGCTTCCACAGACTGGACTAACATTTCAATCTGAAATACGAAGGTAGTGAGTATAACAAACACACTCAGTACTTTAAGTGGAATTTTAATAAGTTCCATTTTCATTTTCTGTGGACCAGGTGGGTTTTCAGGAAGTTGAAATAGTAAACGTGATAGAATGCCCTCACTCAACTCGCTCCGATACTCCAACACTACACTACGAGCGTTTTCATAGTTAACTGCTATGTCATACATTTCTTCCCATTTAGCCCAAAGCCCAGACTCAGAAAGTGCACGAAAAGTCGGTAGAACTAATTTGTAAATGTAATTTACAGACACTGAGGTTTGGTACATTTGTACAAATGGATGGGCTGGGCCAACGTGAACAATTTGTTTCTTGTGAGTGAAAATTTGTATATCTCGCCTAACACTGAGGACATCATGAACTTCGATGAGTGCAAAACTTTTGGAGAATGATATGTTTCCTCTGTTTGATTGTATAGGTTTATTTGTAAGCAAAGCTTCGTTAAATTTTTCCACTTCCCACTCGACTGAGATAGAACGACTAACATAGGCAGTCCGATTGAAAATGTTAGGACAATGTTCACAACGTGAATTCTTTGGTAGAAAAGGCTTCAATGGCATATACTTGATTGTTCCATTTTCATAATTTTTGAGTACAGAAGAAAAGCTTCCTATTTGCATTTCGGTTTCACTCAATTCCTTAGGATTTGTTGGGAAAGCAGGGATTATAGGTTTTGTCATGAGTTGGGTCAATAATCCAGAGTACCCATTCGTGATGACGATGGCCGCCAAAATCCAAGGCCCAAATACAAATAATGCCTTACGTTTGATAGTTTTTGGTAACGAAAACCCTTGTGCCAGTAGTGTTCCAAAGATGGGTATAATAATTTGCACCGTACGGACTAATAGGACTATGGTAAATTGTTGCCATTTTGTGTCAGCCAGAATTAAAGTGAGACTCACAATATAAAGGAAAAGGAATATGAAAATCCATACATAGTGATCCATCGATGAAAATAACGCGTTCATGTTGATCTCACTAATGAATTCCTTGTCAAGAACAACAACCATTGAATAAGGCTTTATGTATATTGTTATAATACTGGCCCAGTCCTTCCACATGGCGTAGTCGTTAGTAAGACTAGTAAGACTCAATATGTCCCTGTGTCGTATGTGACCAAAATAATAAAAGCGATTTTCTTGAAGGAGTGTATCATATGGATGTGCTGTGAAGTTGAATTTGTGAACAACTGTAATCGGTGCACAATAGTATGGCGTATGCCAGTTCATAAAAGAACGCCCTGGTTTCATCTTACTCGTATAAACATCAACGAACGCGTCACATGATTTTGAATATTGTCCCCTGTCTCCTCCCCCAAAATATGACATAAAAACAGGGAGTCCTTTCCTGTCACCGTGTAGAGTCATCCATAGTTTGTTAATATTCTGAAGAATATTCCCAAATGGAACATTAGGAGGCGTTTCTCGGACTTCAGTCTGGAAGCCGGTACCACACATTATACAAATTATGTAAACCCTTTCCCGTTGGTAAATCTCCATGATAGGGTTGCAGATTCCCTGAATTCTTTGAGCCAATTGAAAAAGACCAATTCTATACAATTGAATCACACTTACATCAGTTTCAAAAATGATCAGGTCATGTTTATCATTTACGCCAACCCTGTCCTCCAAATATATTTCCATGGAATCTAATTGTTTTTCTCCACTACTGCCATTGATCTCGAAACTGAGCACACTACACTTTAAATGTTTTTTTACCCACACGATTGGGAAATAGTTGGAATGTGCATGCCCAATTCTACTTTCATGAAACACCAAGTATTCTTTCACATCGAACAATTGAACGGGTCCCCCTCCCCCACTCTGCAGTGTGTAACTGAGCAGACTCCCAGGATTTCCTTCATTCTCCTTGTCGTATCCCAAAACAATGCTCTTCGCACAGGAATTTAAGGTCTCGTAGAAATTTTTAACGTGATCCGATACAATGCCACGGCTCTCAGAATGGATCGAAGTCGCAAATATTAACAAAATCGAAATAAAGGATGAAATGCTACGAAGGACGCTCATTTTGACTTAATGTGTTATGTCAAAGTCAAAGGTTGAACTGAAGGACAAAGTGAAATTTCCAATCAAACCATCCTTGTCGTACTCAGGGAATTGCGTGTTTCATCACCATTCTCAATGTAAGAATTCTCATAGTTTTAGTTCTCGTTATTTCCCGCGAGCTCTCTTGAGTTTTGCTGCGGTCCTCCAAAATGTTTTCGATCTAGGTATTTGGATTCGACGACAAGCAAATATCGTGACAAAATAGGATAACATGTCTGGGAATTCAACGGAATGAGTTTTCAAATGAAAGATTCTCGTGTCCTTCAGATCTATAGATTTGCTTCAGATTAATCAAAAAAATATAATTTCTCATCGGAATGCGAATGTACGACAAATAAGATAATCCGAATAAGTTAAAGGAGATCTTACAAAATATTAAATGCCCTCTCTGATTTAAAACACTGAGAATGCGGTGGAATTTGAAAGTAAATAAAATCTTGTATCCAAGTAACAATAATGTCTACAGTTAAGACGTTCAATTCACATACAAATATGACCATTCCATTATCAAATGAGTTGAGTTGTGATTTTTCTTTGTGGATACCTTGGTTCCTGGTATGGTTCCTTTTAAGGATACTTATTCCGTACCCTGTAAGAGTACTTATGCTAACCTAACCTAACCTTGTAAGGAGGAATTTTTTGGATTTTGAAATCCGACGGACTTTGACATAACCTCAAAGGGAACTTGGAATTCGGAAAGCCCTTTAACACACACTCCACTAGAGTGAATTTCTCGATTGAAATTTGCAGTTCAACTAAATCACAACACCCACACTATTAATGTTACTTTAATATATCAATCACTAAAATCTCTGCAAACCCGTTTAATTATTTCATGGAGCATGTAGGCAAGTCTTAAGACCTGTGCGGCTATACTTTGAAGTTTCCCGACAAACGGACCGGACCGGGCAGCCATCGACCTCTGAAATGAAGCGCGCTATGTACTTCTCCAGTCTAGATAGAGCAATAAATCACTCATCAAGATGTTCTCGTTTGAACAACTCAATTCCTGTCTTTACCTTATAGTTGGAATCCTCACATTTTGTAGGGTGAGGTGTATTAGTGGGAGTGGGCGTGTGGTGACTCGTCCGATAATTGGTCCTCCCCGTTCAATCTCACTCAAGGATCCCAAATACTACTTATACACCAAGTAATCTACATGACGACATAGACCATGTCATTTTCTACAATCACCTCCTATTAGCAAATGAGGTGAAATTCTAAATGCTCTATATGACGTGTGTGAATGCAGGGAGAGTGTGTCCGAACCGGTGGGACTACTCTTGGCAGGTGGAAACAAGGAGCGGATTAATAGCCAAAGAACTCGATCACTTCAACACAAGTGCACCCTGGAAAATCCTTTGTCATGGGATCATGAGTGACTCCAACAAACCCTTCCCACAAGACATCAAAAATGGTCAATTAAAAGTCTATATATATATATAGTTAGTATAAAATACACATAGAAAGTATATATTTGTACTTGTACTTGTAGCGTACTTAAGACTGGACCCACCTCCGAATGTTCTTCTTGTGGACTGGGGTGAGTTCTCAGGGATTCCTTACTATTCAGCCTCTTCCAACGCTCCAACAGTGGCAGGCTTACTACTGTAAAGCTGAGAAGGATCGTCTCAATCCAAAGAGTGCTAAATTTGTTGATGTGATTCATACGGATGACGGGGACGCTTGCTCTTGGTTCACCATTTTCTACACACTAGTCAATCAAAATTTTGGTAATTCATTAAAATTGGGAACAGCAGATTTCTTCCCAAATGGAGGGGTGAACCAACCAGGGTGTTCAAGCAGATCGTATCGTCTAATTATAAAATGCTTTGACTGAATTATCAACAATATATAATGTAAAATTCTTATGATTCAAGGGTTGGCATGTGGACACGCCCGTTCCTACAATTACATGTTGGAGTCCATCAATCCAAACTATCACGTTGTGGCCAGTCCTTTCCTTGTTCAACTTGGGACAAGTTTAAAGGCTTCATATTTCAAAATACACAGTGTACAATGGAACCCAAGGTATTCATGGGGGAGTATGTGGATCGGATACCATGAAGAAGCATGCATGCATACACATAACTACTCTCTGGTTATTTGCTTTGGAATAATTAATAGCGGCTCCCGCTCACACTTTGGCGCGCCGTCCACTCTGGCCTACCTGAGCGTGAAAATTGTATTGCATTACTTGTATCGTGTTTTCACTCGTATTTGTATCCCAAATTACTTTATTAGTTCACTATAATTATTATTATAATTATTTCAAAAAAATTCACTACGCTTAAGTCCGGTTCATTGAATAAAATATTGGACGAGAATACAGAAGAGTACTTGGAGATTTAAATCGTGGGACACCGGGACCCGACGAGGTCATCCGAACTTTTCCGAAGACGCAGTCAATATTATAAAACACTGTAAAATCTTTTTCGACAATTTGAAACCTAAAATGAGAACAATTACACAACAACTCACAGTGCAGCCGGAGTTGATACAGTGATCGAGTGTCCGTTCAATTTCACAAGAATTTTTGACGTTACAGCTGCAGTTTGTGGTGTGTCACTGTCCACTATTCAACGACACACCAAAAGTGACTGTGAAAAGTCCAAAGTGCCCAGAAGTTATCTTGTATTGCATTTATTTATCACCCATCGATTCAACTTTATTTTTTTTTACGATTAAGTAACAATTATGTAGTGATACTTGATACTAACGTAAGTTGGAATGGATGGTTGGTTGGAACGAACGGCACGCCAAAGTGTGAGCTGGAGCCACCATTAGTTATTCCAAAGCAAATGACCAGAGAGTAAGAATGATGGGGGTTAAGACAAATCAAATTCGTAGTAGATAAACCAGAATAAGTTTTCCCCGTAACTATTTCATTCAATTCAACAAAATCCACAGTTTAGAGTATTTTGCATTACTTTTTTAGAGTGACTAACCTATGAATAAAAGCTCATGCCTATACATGAGTAAATAAAAGCAAAAAAAGTATTTACTATTTGTAAATTTTTCATTGTCATGGAAATGATTGGTAAACACAACATAATCTACTCTTTCAATCCATGCCAAATTATTTTAGTACGTAGAGAAACAGAATATTAATTTATTCAAAATGAATTTTGTCAAAACCAATCCGCAGACACTATTTCTTTTGAATAAAAACTTTGAACTTAATTTTATGTTAGTTGAGTATGAGAGTTTTGTTGGTCAAATCTCTTCTTTTCAATCTCAATCTGTGAGTAATACTGTCTGGCACTTGGCCATTGAACAATGTAGTGTACTCGTATGTCTCGTCTTTAATGACAAATTTAATGAGTCCTGATGAATTGTGTGGTGACAGTCTGTTGGAACCAAAGCCTCGAAAGCATGAGATTGGAGGTAAGCACAACCATTCGAATTCCTCAGTCATAAATGCTGCCTTTTTCTTAATACAGGAGAGTACGAGCGTGGAATAATTGTCCCAAGTTACAGAGCTGGAGAAGTAAGGAATTGAATTAATTATATTTAGAATATAGAGTTCACTGTTATAATGATTGTGAATGTGAATAAACAATTTCTGTGGAAGTGCACATGGAGGAGGGTCACCAGTCGAGTTTGGGGGAACCATTCCGCCATCATTGAGACGACACCGCAGGCATAGGGGGGGAAGACCCTCAACTTAAAATCAAACGTGAATACAACATCCCATTCAACTTGGACGCAAATACTTGTACTTTTTTAAACCCTTGGTCCGTTAGGAGTACTAATAATAAAAGGATGCCATGTTAATACAACATCCATTTGTTTAGAGATTATTTCAGAATTCCTCCAGTCCATATTAGATTGCATACTCACAGTATGGGGGAAAGTGTTGACACACTTGAGTACCAACACCCCTTTCAGCGGGATCCCTTTATCACTTTGTCTCAACGAGTTTATTATTTCCGCTCACGTAATAAAGTCAAGTGTAAATGTGTGTCCCTGGATTTAATCTTGCTAAAAATATTATTACATTGACTTGTGCTTCATTTTATTTCCAAGAGGAATTGTGAGGAATACATATTAGACACCCTGCTCGTGGTCCATCCTATCCTAAATTGAAAACTGCAAATGTTTACTTATTTTTTTAATTTTATGTAATTTCAATGCACTCTTCTGTTTGTGCAAAATGATTTGTTTTTGATAAACCACATGGAATTTCAAAGGATTCCTCGGTGGCGTCAGTAAAAATCGGGTTAGGTTTTAGCATGTGGCCTGTGAGACTAATTCTACACAGCTAATATTTTAATTCCGTTCTCGTTCCAAAGTCTGAACTCCGCAATTGTATGCCAAAATGTTCATGGAACAGGTCGTGTTCCGCCATGTGTTATTCGTATGGTGACAATTTCCTTCTTTTCCGATTGTGTGAGACGCATCTCTTCCTCGTGAGACCGAAATAACTTAGACGGATCATGCATGAGCATGACTCACACAAGAGTCCCACGTGCGAGCTAAAATAAGTGTCGACGAATTGAAAAAATACAAGTTCAAATGCCAAGTCTGTCACATTCCAGCATTCCTTCTTTTGCTCTTGACATTTTACTTGGTACGTACGTTCGAGTTGAGAGACGGAGAGAGACAGAGTCATAGTCTCAGCTAGACTACCTGAATTTAATCCTATTTTGGTGTACAATTAAAAAGTTTCACTTCAAATTTTATTGTGGGTTGGATCTAATTTTTAAATAATAATAAAAGTTGACGAAAACGTTGGAATGGTTGGCGATATAGTTAAAAAAGGGATTCTTTACAAGAAAAGTAAGTTTAAATAAACGTAATTAACTACAATTTCTCTTGGCAGAGTTTTCTATTAACATATTGTATAATTAGAAGAGAATCTGAAGAAATGGTGTCCGCGCTACTTTGTTCTCTACGAGGATGGCCCACTGATCGGTTACAAAATCAACGGATCAATCGGAGGAGGAGCTCATGAAAATATAAGCATTGGAGAACAACTCAATACATTTAATGTTCAACATTCCAAAATAATTAAAACAGATGGTCCTAAACTCTTCACTTTCATTATTCGTGGATTAAAAAGTCCACACATCATTCAAAGAACTTTTCATACAGAGTCAGACTCAGAGAGAGACAGTTGGATCAATGCAATGGAGAAAGTAGTAGAAAGTACTGATGGACGCGGACGATCCCACGAAATGACACCAAGGAACGACAAAGTGGTAAGTCAAACCGTCAGAATAATATGTTTAATGATCTCTTCTCTAAATTATTTATTTTAGAAACTTGAAGATTTTGAATTCATCAAAGTCCTTGGCGTAGGAAATTTTGGAAAAGTCTTTCTATGTTCTGAGAAAAGGACAATGAATATTTACGCAATGAAAATTCTTAAAAAAGAAAGAATTCTAAGATGGGGAAAAGCTACTTATGAGCACGCTCTTACGGAAAATCGTGTACTACAGACGATGAAGCATCCATTCTTAATAGTAAGATCAAATCAATCCCTTGCTTCCTCAAATGCTTCAGAGACTTCAATTCTTCAGAGACATTTAAATTAAAACCTATTACTTCTTTTTAAATCGTACAGTCTTTAAAATATTCATTCACAACAAAAGATAGACTTTGCTTTGTAATGGAATACGCAAATGGGGGTGAGCTTTATTTTCATCGATACACAAGGAAAATTGGATTTGGGACTGACATGACAAGATTCTATGGAGCTGAAATAATTTCTGCCATTGGCTACCTACATGGAAATGGAATAATCTACAGAGACTTGAAGGTATTAATCATTCATTTACAATTATTGAGTTAATTGGTTGATAACCAAGTTAAAAATATTAAAACTCTTCACAGTTGGAAAATTTATTACTTGACTCACACAGTCACATTAAAATCATTGATTTTGGGATATGTAAACAAGAAATCAATCATGATTTGACTACAAAAACCATTTGTGGGAGTCCAGAGTATTTGGCACCTGAAGTAATTATGAAAAATGCGTATGGCTTCCCTGTTGATTGGTGGGCTGTCGGGATAGTGCTGTATGAAATGTTTTTTGGTTCACATCCATTTGGAAATGAATATCAGGATATTAGTAAAGATTACATTTTGAACAATGAGGTCAGTTCAACTCTTTGTTGTTTAATGTACAAATAATTAAGACAGCAAGGAATTTATTCTTACAATTAGTATAATATCATCTCTAGCCCCGAATTCATCGTTCAGTCTGTCCAAATGTCCGTGACCTTATAAAAGGACTTTTAAAAAAG
>JAQIXO010000682.1:0-16623 GCA_034700305.1 Protaphorura armata
ATATTTCGCACTCGTTTATAACAAAAAATGGCAAAACATGTCTCAGATTTCTTCTAAGTCATTATAATTGTGGAGCACGTGTGGGAATGTTGCTACGAGATCTACCGTGTAACTATATTTAAGTCAAATTGGAAGAAAAACAAAGGTAATGATGGAATTTGATTTCATGGATTCCCACGCTAAGATACTTCCAGTATCTATCGGCTTTACGTTTGACCTCTCCTCGTGTCAATAACGCATGTACGATTTGCTTACACTAATTTCAATTCCAAACATCTACATAAAACATAAATTGTAGTGAATTGACTTTCAAAATCTGGGCATGTGAGCGAGGTGCTTCGGAACATCCAAATCATAGGATAATTCTGGAGTTATAACAATGCACCGTTTACTTCTGAAAAACTGGACAAAGCGCTGCCGCACTGGATTTTCCGTATAATACGAAAAAAACTGTGGAAACGAGGGAATTCGATCACATCCATTCCATTTCTATAGAAATGGCCAACCCACGCTTAAAATTCGGATCCTAACGTAAGAAGGGGCGCGCGCGAAACAGTTATAGTGATGCTCAAAATTCCAGGCACGGACTCCCGAGCTACTTCACCAGTCAGCAAGCGGCTACAGAACAGAATATTTGAAAACCTGACATTTTCTTCAAATGGACTAGCGTGTCCATGTGCATGTTCATAGTCCATGAATGCTGATGTTGAACTAGAATGTTAGAAAAGTAGTCCTAGAAGAATCTTCTAAAGCCTAGACGATCCCTAACTAGTAACGAAGCGTACCAGCATATCAGCGTCCGTCCTACGCTACGCTTTGGTTCAATTCTTTACAACTCTTTTCGTTTATAGGATCATGACATGACATGGGACATGGCCACATGGCCAACCCTCGGCTCTACCCAACGCAGCACTTGAACCTCATCTTCATCCTCCAAAAAAGATGCTAACCTAGCCAATCCACACCAAATCTTCTGTCGGCTATGTCTATAACCCTTTCCTTCTCAAAAACATAACCCACTCACTCAAATACCTTGTAGGGTGGGTCAAAATTTACAGGAGTGCAAATTTTTTGAATAAACGGCGGTGCGATTCGCGTAGACTAGCAATGTATGTTAATTTGGACATTTTAAGGCTGATTCTTCCATATGATTTTTTAAAATGATTGGATATTCCTTCCTCTCCTTGGAAAAATAATTGAAATGCAATCTGATCTCCACGAGAAAGGTATACGAAGATACTTTGCCACACTTCATCGAAAACGGCAATTACTAGGAGGAGTTTTTTGTGACCCACCTTGTACCGTACTGTGTGTTTGTGTATTACACATCTTTCCTTATCCTTGTACTTAAAAAAAATCGAATGTGTGGTCGTTCAGTCTGGTCTCGTTATTCGTTACATAAAAAATATTCTGCTCTACACCTTTCAAAGTACAACTTGTTAAAAAACATGGATGGAATAAGCAATTTGAGAGAATGAGATGAGAAGACGAATCCCACCTGGTGCAAAATACATACACAAACACATGCACGTTCACATTATTAAATAATCATGCAAGGTATTATTATTACATTATTATGGCATACTGTAAGTAAGTAATGGTAAAATTGTAATGACCATGACAGGTATTTTGTATTTGCATCTGCATGACGATGACGACAGAATGCTTGAATATAGATATGCTATGCTTTTTTAAGAATAGAACAGAATAGAAAATGCTCATTAGAGACACTAACCTATGCGTACACGTTTTGCAATGGACAAGGAAACTACTTTGCATGTGAAGACCACCGTTTGGACACAAAGAATGCTTTTAAATTCGGTGCCCTGAATGTGACTAATCTGAGGCGAAATTTTTCAAGTATGCCATTTTTACTTCCCCAAGCAATTATTGCTCAAAACTCGTTTTATGTGAAAAATACTTCCCTTGTAAACTAAGCTAGTAAAAATCTATTCATGGCCACATTTTACAAAATAAACTTCGCGCCAGGTTTAGCGTTTACATCACCATCACACCTTTACGTCAATTCACACTTACACATCTCATGTCAAAAATAGACACGTAAATTGCCTGCAACGCTTTAGCCTCATAACTAAATCCTTTGCCCTACTAGTCAATTTGTCTAATTAAATTTTAGATGACCTGAAGCTGAAAGCTCGGTTTAGATTATATGGACAGGTGAGTGCATAATAATCATATTCATTGTTAAAAATTACGCACAGGGCATACAAAAATGGCTAGCCAAGCCACTCATAAAATTACGCTAGCCCAGGTAATTAACAACAGGTTATTTTTAACATGAATTTCCCCTACCGATTCGCCTATGTTAAAACCTATTCAAACTGCTGCCCCCATAAGTACGAGTTTGGAAACGAAGCTACAATTAATTAGAATTAGTTAATTTATATAAATAGGGCTGACAAATATTGGAGTACATTATAGTAATAAAAATTAACACTAACTTTGGCTGACAACCATACTTAATATTATTTTGTTTAGTTAGCCACACCGCAACACACACACACTACACTTGCCCATCCATTCATAATTAACTAACATTAATCATCATTAATAATAATAAATAATACATCAGTAATTGTAATACGTAATAAGAATATATGACAACATGAATCTGACGCTCATGCAGGAAAACCGAACTAGTGAATCCTATTGTACTAAACAGTTGTCGTTGTCGCTGTCGCTGTCATTTCCATGTTATGTTATAATAATAATGCACATTATCATTTACACACACACATGAGTGTAATTATAATTAATAAAGAATAAATAACATGTGTTCATCACCAACACACACCGCAAAACCAGACCGCACTACTGCCATGTCATGTCGACGAGTCGCGTCGGTTCGACGCATTAAAACGTAAATGAACGTAACACTAGTCAAATTCCAACTACTGGTGAAGAATTCAGATTAGGAAAATTAATATTATTTCACTGCTGCTAAATAATCCAAAGTCCACAAACAAATGTTAATTTACTCCACAGTACCCGTTCACGTCATCATCATATCCCATATTGTCATGTATGCTTAATTAATTACATTTATGTTGCATTAGAGTGGATTTAATTTTTAATTAATTAGTTCATCCATCACATATTTGTCAATAAACATGAGCAAGGCATACGTGCACTGTAATGCCATGTGCGGTATTTCGCGGTGAGTCAGATACTAATAGAATAATAACATTCCAGAAACTTTTATCGGCATGGACTTCTGTCCAATTTTAAGGTTTTAAAGTCGAGATGTTCATGTTCATGTTATATCTTGTAAGAAAACTTCTACACTTTGGGTGAGATTTGTGAATTAAACCTATCGCTGCAAATAAAAAAACGTACCACGAAATAAAACGCTCTCAAAATTAAAATCAGTTGTTGCATAGAACTCCATTTTATTTAAACAATCAAATTCTATTTCTGGACAAAATGAGCAGGTTCACGCATCACATTAATTTAATCGTCCAGGGACATATACATAGATGCTCACATAGCCCAGAAGATCATTCAAAATCTTTGTCTTCCTTTTTTTATGAAAGACACTCCAAAACTCGACGAAGCATAGCATAGTGTTACCCAATTCTTTTTCTTGGACCCACACAAAAAGGTGCATCGTGCATTCGTGCATGCTTAAATACCTTTTATGTACCTGGCCGTTTATTGAGATTTTTTTTTGCTTCGGCCACATCATATCACATCTTCCACTTCACAGTTCTTCACACTTATGCAATTGTTGAGAGTGAAATCCGGTTCTGACGTCGAATTCCTGTTTCACCGCACCGCGTGCGTCGAGTCCTGCTTCGGGTACACAAATATACTCAAAAACCGCTTCAATTCCATGAAGCATTTCCTCCCCCATGTTGGAAAATGGACTCCTCCGCCATACAAAATCCATGGAAGCTGTGCGAGAGTGCGAAGCGATGCGGGATTCCGATTCTACGCCATTCCATGGCGAAATGCGTGACGACGATTCTGATTCTATCGAACGAAACGGAAAGATGAAAGAAGAACGGCGCGCGGGTAAAGAAAATATACATCAGAAAACCAAAACCCGGGTAACTAGAAAGAATCCGACCTGACGGGTCGAACTTACGTACCATAGGTGCATGACAACTGACAACCCACAAAATCGAAAATGCTTTACTTTACTTACTTGAGTCAGGGCAGGCAGGAAGACCTGGCGGTCGGCCAGCCAGGTCGATAATTTATACAATCGTTTTCGTTACCATTCCATGCATTAGGATAGGACGCGTGGAGTGTGGCGTAGGATTTTGGATTCCTATTTCCTATCGTTTATTGGGATTTGGAGATTTTCGAAGAATGAATTTCCTTAATCGAACTACTTTTCAGAGCTACCACACTGTTGCAGTTGCACTACTACTGTACATGTACTCTGACGAGTTATGCCATATTTTTCAGATAGTTATCTATCGGTCAGTCAGTTTCAGCTGTAATTTGGTAGTGAGACAACTGCAACTGGTGGTGCGAGCAGAATGTTGAGTCTATTTTGCTGTGGAGGGTTCGATTCCTGAACTGACAATGTGTTAGTTTGGGTGTGGGCGGATACTTTAGGGGAACGATGTACTATAATATATTAAAAGTATCCTCATCCAAATGTACGCCTCCCACCAAAACTTTTCAGAGAACTTGTGGCCAGAACTCAACGATCTTTGGATGATGGGTTATTTTGAAAATATCTATTTCTTTCGCTAACGGTAATTGGATTGAAATAGACACCACTTCCCAGTAAAAACAAGAAATAGAACCTGAGAATATGGTCGGGTAACCCACTACGAATCTATTCGATTTTCATTTCTATTATTTTTCAAAGGCGCTATATAGGCGGTGAATAAATATTTTGGTGAAAGCTAATCGGTTCTACTAAATTATATTTTGGGAAACACATATTCGGAGAAATTGTATAAACTTTAATAAAGAATCCGGGAGATCGGATTCGGATAACAATTTATCTGGAAAGCTATCTTTGGAATGGACATGAAATGAAATACTCAATTTCCACGGGACAAACAAACACGAGGAAAAGGAATGAGCGTATACGCGTGGATAATACGAAACCTAAAATAAACAATCGTTCTAATTTCTAAGTCTATTTAAGCTCTCTTTCGTGGAAATTAACAGAGAAAATAATTTTGAAAGCACAAATTTATCATGGAACAATCTGGAGTGTTCTTATATGGATTCAATTAGTTTTGCTGAAAACACCGTGATGGGAATAAATAGTTTAGAAAATAGAAAGTGGAATTACCACTTCCACAGAAGATAATTCTGTAAAATGAGTATAAAATTGCAGCGGACATGCTTCGGAAATATTACGCACTCTCATTTCATGTCTGTCTCTGTATGATTGATAAAAGACAACACAAAATATACGTACTTTATTTACCCGCCGCGGTCGACACTGTCGACACCCTCAAAATTCATATCGGCCGTTGTTATTAAAAAAGCAATAGTTTCAATCGCCTGTGTGTTTTACTTATTCCACGTGAACACAGAATTTTTCGACATATGTATATGTGATATGGCGCGGTAGGCTCATTAATTAATTAATTTGACAAATCTTTCCAGGAAAGACTTTTCATTATTAAAATAAGCCTATAACCGACCGAGACTTTGAACCGTGCGATGTCTGCGTGTATTTACTTTTGTTTGACTAACTCAATGTGATTTTAATTTATCAGTAGACCAAACCGCAAATTAATAATGTTAATTTAAGCGCTTTCATGCACGTTATGATTTTTACGGTGTGGTTTTGGTATCGCTTATCGCATATCGGGTATCGCTCTTTAATTCTTTCGTTCCTTTGACTAGCTTAGCGCTCGGTTGGGTGTGAGACAAAGATTGTGAGTCCAATTAATTGCAAAAACACGTACGCAGAACGCAGCGTGCATTTATTATTACGAGTTAAACCAAGTTAACCTACATTAGAATGCAACGGCGCAACCATGGATTATCTTCAAATTTTTGTCAATATTGCCGCTGGAGCTGAGTTATTTGTGTATGTGTATGTCATAGCAAGTAGCAGTTCTGAACATTTTTTCCCCCCATTCTTGGCCCAAACCTAAGAAGTAAAGATGAACGCTCAAAACTCCTAAAAATTTCATTTCAGAAAAAAGGTCAAATACGATTCGTTCTACTCAAAGCATACGCGGGTGTTTTTTCAGGTCTTGATAGATGCAATGAGAGTCCACAATGTTAAACGCGTTTTGTATCTTCTGGAGTGGAGGTCAACAATAAATTATTATACTACGGTGGCCCAAAAAACCGGCCCATCTTAATCCTTATATAGCACCGACCCTGACATGGGTATATCTGTGTGGCCCTGGACGAAATAATATATCTGGAAAAAGAATGAAAGTTTACTCAGAAGCACGTTCCAGTTTCAATTCCTCATTTATCCCCTCGTCCGTCCTGGACGAACAAAAATCCCATCTCATACTTCCTAGTCACGTTCTAAAACCAATCTTGACTATCACCAAGTTTACTTCCAGGAGAGAAGAAGAAAAAAATTTTAAGAGTACCGTGTAGCAATTCGGACATGACTCGAATCATTTATTTTCAAAATTCAACAAAATAAAATGCCTAACGGCCTCTCCTCACTGCACTAGGTTGGGCGATCGCTTTCAATTTCTCTCCAGAATGCCGAATGCCACCAATGCAGTGTCATACTAGGATTGTAATCCCGATCCTGCGTAATCTTATTGCGAAATGATTGGTACATGAGTTATTGTTAGTTCGAGACAGGTACGAGAAAAGAACATTTTGTCTGCAGAAGGAACGGTTTTTAAAGTTGAAAACCAGCTAGCAAAATCTAAGGCAACCCGGCCGCGCGTGTCAATTCGAGGGTCCTCCTTGTGCCCGAACATGCCAGATTGGTAGTCATTTAAAATAATTTCGATTCATTCTTAATTCTTAGAAAGTATTGAAGCATCGAAATACAATCTACGCTACGTCTCGTACAATCTATGGATTATCATGTAGTCTTAAATTCTTAGAAAAGGTAGATTTGCTGCTGTGTAGCTTTCAAAATAATCGGGAATACGCTGATTTTTGTGTGAAATCTGCAATCTAATTCTAGTACATACATAGCGTACAACAATTAGGGCTACACCGGACATTACGTGCCTTTGCCTTATAAATAGAAATAGACCATTATCTTTAATAATCGCACGCGCGGGCGGATTTTCTTCCTCATAGATCAGTTACAGCTACAGATGAACCGACAAATTGATAAAAATGGTTATAAAAGAATCGTAATCGTGTCTCGCTCTCGGTGTAAACTTTTTTCCTATAATTTCGCACTTACGTTATCTCACTACACAGCACAGCACGGAACACCTGAACTATTATTTCTCATTCATTCGTTCGGCCAGAAGTACAGCGTCGGCATTGTGTAACTTACACAATGCCGACGCTGTACTTCTGGCCGAACTCTTACACAGTGTAAGAGTATCATCCTAAATTAAACCATGAAGGTGGGTTCATCCATGCGACACAAAATTGTGATGGCGATGTGATGGTAGATCATGTTCTAGATCATTAACGTAGTAAAATAGAAAATGAAACTGAATACCTACGTGTTACAACAAGAACAACAACAATTCAGGTAAAAGTTTAGTGAAACATGATATACGGCAGGTACACGCCTGGGAGGTTCATGATTGATTTACATTTACATGGATGAAAATTGGAAATATACACTTGTCGAGCGTGTACACAGTTTGTAAGCCCGAAGTTAAAAAAAATATACGAAATAATACAGTGATACTACCCCACTACCCCATAACCCTGCCCATCCAATTTCCAAGAATATGCAACTTTGAAATATCAAAATCATGGGATTTAATCTATATAACTTGCACTTTCCCAGAAACCAAAATTCTGAAAATGACCTGCATTGAAAACTTGAATATCCGCTAATTTCTGTACGTTTGGAATAATTATATGTTGTCCTAGGGTCTATGTACGTGTAGTATAAACGTGTAACAAATAAGCACTCACACTCACGATACTCACGAATGACAAACAACGTCCAAGTAGTAGTAAGAGATGAACAGGTTATTCAAGAATTTATTAATTTTCCTTGAAATTCATTGTCAACCGGTTGTGCCTTTAGTAAACTGGTGACAACCTGACAATGACAATTCAATTCATACAATGTAGATTTATTCAATTATAATTTTTCCAATTGAATTAAGAGGCTGTAATTTCCTACACACATCATCAAACTTTGGGATTCCTTGGCTCATATGGGATTAATGGGATATCATATATCATGAAAAATACTTGTACAAACGGCAAATCTTATAGTTGCACTTATTAAAAATTAAATATCTATACAAGTACACACATTAATTGGCATTTTTAATTAAATTAATTCATCATTAATTAAAGGCATACATGCTGTTCCATCTGCATAGTGCTTGTGATGGAAGTCCTCCACAACTCCATCGCTAATTAATCTAAATTGGATCGAAAATCAAAACTGCTTCTTCTAAATATGAATTTTACTGGCACTTTCCAGCTTTCCTCCAATTTTGAAAGCATCTGCAGTTTGAATACATATAATAATGAGGTTTCTTCCTACTACTAGGGGTACACTCCCTGGACCAAGATCAAGACCTAATGCATCGTCGCGTCTTTGTGAAAAAAATGCCGGCCAATGTTTGAGTATGTCTTACATGTAGTACGTAATATAAGCTAAAAATCATCAATTAACTGAATTTGTAGATTTTTGTATGCACGTTTTAGACCGAGGGTAAAAATTTTGATAACAAGATAAAAAAGTTTTCCACTGATTATTTCGTAAACCCGTAGAATTGGAATCAGGCAGGATTTCCAAATACAAAGGGCTGCCGCGTAGTGTTGAATTTTGCAAAGAGAAAACCCCGCGTATTACATTAAATGCACACGGATCACGTCAACGAGGATTTTAAAACTTTGGATAGTGATTTTTTCCGAACAAATAATTATTTTCAGTGACACCGACAGTGATCAGTGATCAGTGAGTCGGTGTATTGAATTGAGCAGTACTTTTTGTACTCTACGCTACGACGATGAGTCGAAATAAAGTCACCCTGGATTCCCTCATTGATTCTCTCCTAAATGGTCAGCAAAATTAAAACTTCATAAATCAGATAATATAAATATTAAACTATAATTTTGATTTGAATTAATTAAATTAAATTTATTCAGAAATATTGTATGCGTATGCGTATCACCTGAAGAATCCGAATTTTTCGTACTATTTTTGAAAATTTATTTATAGTAAGTATTTTTCAGACGGTCAATTAGAAAAAAAGGTTCTAATTAAATTAATTCATACACGTGAGATAGTATTTTGAAATTATTATTGTAAACTGATTGAAAAATACTGTAAAGGCTTAGGCTACAATTGCGTCTTAAGTGGTAGTGGTACTGGTTTGCCCTTGCCGTTTCGCTGTACTACTGGCGTTGGATTCCCTGGCCTGGCAGGCAGACGGTTGTTTTAGAAAACATAGGCCGGGCATCCTTTCCGAAGTTTTTTTTATCAGTGTTTTGATAATTTGTTTTTCAATTTTCAGAATCTAGTAAGACGATCGTGGACACAACAGGATTGCAATGGGAGACGGATCATTTTTTGAAAGTCTTTGAACTTGTTAACCAAATCAAACTGAAGGAAGCGGCTCGGGACAGCAGTGATTTAATTACTGATGAGAGTGTGGATGAGAAAAGACGAGAAGCTTTGTTCCCGGAATTTGTAACTTGGTTGAATACTGTTGGAGTTGACACGAGCAAAGTGGAAATCGTACCAGTCAATAACACTGGGTTTGGACTCAAAGCAACGGAAAACTTAATTGGTGGAGAAATTGCTTTTTCTGTTCCAGAACAAGCATGTTTAACATCACTCAAAGCACGTGATTCGAAACTACGTAAGGTCATAATCATTTAATCATTATGTTTATTGACAAAAATGTACGTTCTGAACTTTCTGATTTGCTACCAAATTATGTTGGTCGCATTGCCCAGAGTGTCCAATCCAAGCTTTATTAGGTTGACATATGTTTTTCAATCTGAATATGAGACATGCGAGGACATATTTTGATGGGGTGACTTGACAGATGCTTGGAAAGCAGCATTTACTTAGTATATAAGGAGATCATATCTTGTTGATCTTATCTCTATCATTCTTATTTTTTCATAGGAATTCTGGCTGACAAAGACCCGATGTTGAGGTCCATGCAGAACATACTCTTGGCTGTTTTTCTAATCTATGAAAATTATGTGACTGGGAGTGCTTCCTTTTGGAAACCTTTTATTGACATCCTGCCCAAGACATATAACACTACACTATGTTTCACAAAAGAAGAAGTCATGCTCCTGAAACATTCTCCTCATATATTTCGTGAGTCAACTTGTTACTTGCGTTCAATTTCCGAATAATTTGATATCTAATATCTTATATTACATTCCAACTTCCGTTTCCTACTGATTGGAACAAAACTTAATTCAATTTTTTGATGTAGCAGGGTTTGATTACATTTTCCTCGTAATCCAATGCACTTCCGGTACATTATCTTTACTTGTTACTGCGACCATGTGTTAGCCACGCGTAAGACTTCCTGTACATTTTGACTACGTCACTTATCTTTCGGAGCAACACTTCTTGGAAAAAGATTTTGATTAAAGCTAATACATTTAAATATTTTCACACGTAAATCTCTTGTTTAATATGCCTGCTTTACTGTAGTCTATAGCGCTCATATACTAAAACATAAAGCGATAGTTCAAGATCATCGGAAATCAGGAAACTTGTTTCTGAATCTACGAACGACTTACGGAATGACCGAAATGTATGATTTCCTTTCAAGATAATGCTTAAGTTTTCAACGGAAATGAGTTCCCACAATTAATTATTACTAAGTCTCCGTAAAATGAAAATTCTGGCATAGTTTTCAAATCTACATTCCGAACATTTTTAAATCACATCAAAGGAACTGTTAGCAGTTCGAGTTTTCATCACTGAAACCTATGAAAAATTGAAAACTTAAATCCTTACAAGGATTGTTCTAATTCAGTCTGAACTGTTCCGATTCGTTAGACAGTTTAGTGCTTAATTTTTATCTCGGTTTATTTGCAGGTGAAACATTACGGATGTACTGTAACATAGCCCGTCAGTACGCCTATTTCCACAATATATTCAGGGTAATTGCATTACTTTATTACGTTAAATATCATTTAATTAATTGGCAATATAAGTTTTTACATGTTTCTGTGGTCTGTTTTGTACAGAAAGGAACTGATTCTGCTAGTCGAGCTTTGAAATCCGTCTTCACTTTCAACCGATACGTGTAAGTACAATCCCTTTAGTGTTTTTTCTCAGTATCTCAGTTTTTCTTCCTACAACTTACGTTAGTGTACATGTTCTAGGCCAAAATCTTTAAAACGATTACATTCGATGGCGATGATTTTGAACTTCTCCGTTGAAGGTCAAATTGTCAATTCTATCGTTATGTTTTCTTTATTTTATAGTTGGGCCGTGTCATCAGTCATTACTCGTCAAAATGTTGTTCCAAGTCCAGTGGACAGAACTCAGGACATCCTCTGTTTAGTTCCACTCTGGGATTTATGTAATCACAATGAAAATGGAGAAATTTCAACAGACTACAATATGGAACAAAAACAATTTATATGCTACGCTAGTATAGACTATACTGCTGGAGAAGAATTTAAGATATTCTACGGACATCGATCATCCACAGATTATTTTATTCATGGAGGATTTGTTCCATCAAGTCATACGGATGATTTTTATTGCTTGGAATTAGGAATTGGAGTCAATGATTTGAACTACGCGAGCAAGAAACAACTTTTAGCACGGATCGGAATGAATTGTCAAAATTCATTTGTGCTTCAACCCGAACGAATATTGCAAGCTAAGACGCTCTTCATTTTCATTGACATTTTTCAGGCTGACAAAGGTACGCATTATACAAATTCAAGAAAATCCCTTTAGATCATACATTTTGTACAATATAATTTTTTTTTTAATTTATGATGTTCGATTATTCATTTTAGGCAGGCTAGATGAGATCTATCCATTGTTGGAAGAAGAAGACGAAACTCTGGGAACTCCTACCGAGAAGGCTTGGGAATTTTTAGCCACTCGATTCTCACTACTGAAGAGAGCTACGGAGAATTCATTGGCAAATTTGTTAAAAAGTTTATTCATGGAGAAAACGAACAACCCAAAAAGTATAATTACTAATCGAGTTCAAATGATATTACAGTTGCTTAAAAATGAACAAAAACTTCTCGAGTTGCTCGCGTATTGTTGTAATGATCATTTGACACAGCTTAGAAAGACTGCTCAAGCTCAAATCTCGTCTGTACCAGAGGCGTCAGAGTTAGAAACTTCGACGCTCATCGATAAACTCGAACAAACCAATTTATCCAACTCCAACTAAAAACTGATTTTCTGTATTCTCTTTAAATTATGATGACTTTGTTTGGTTTCGTAATTCGTGTTTTTGCATGTGCATGTGCTTTGACTTTTAATTTAATTGACTCAGGATATTGAGAGCTTTGACTATTTATTATTAAAAAAAGAGTATTCTTAAAATTTGACCGGAACTGTTGAGCATTTTGGTACCTCTCTCCCGTTGGTCAAAATCAAAATGTAAACAAGTCACAATAAATGGTTGTGCCAAAAATATTATCGAACATACATAAATTATTATTTTATGTAATTTGGAGGAGGAATTCATTGAAGAATCTTTAGTCATTCGGATAAATTACTAAATTAGTTATATTTATTTTGTAATCTATTGAATGTTCCATTATTATGTTACCATTAATATATTTGGAAATTAAAATTGTGAATTAATTTAAAAGAAAAACTTCCTTGAAAGGGGAGTCAAAACAGGTTGTGCCGTTTTGTATAATAAATGTAATTGCTCCTATTAATAAACGAAACGATACTGAATTGGTTTCTTCGTTCTTATTTTTGTCCATGTAACGAAATCAGAAATTGATATAATTTAATTATATGCCCGTTTTTTGAGTAGTGGATTACGTGCCCTAGATCACAATTCCGGAAATGAAGTACACACTGAATCAACCAGAACATCTCTCAAACAAATTAGTTTACGGAAAAGGTCATTAATCGATTAAATGAGTAAGCTTAAGCATATTTGCTTCGAGTTTTTTTGTTGACATCTGCTAATTGCTTCGCATTTGATAAAATTAGCCGAATGCTTGTCTTGATGCAAAACTCGATTCAATTCTTGTAATATTTTGAGAAATATTTGACACCTTTAATGGCATTCACGGCATATGCACTTTGAGACACATTTGGCTATCCCTGGTTTTAATAATACAGGGTCCGACAAAACTAACCGTTTATTCACTAACAATAAGCCGTAACGTGTAGAAAAGGCGGTTACTTTTGCCACACCCTGTATGTATGCACAGCTATTCCTAAGATTATCTTATCCTGCAATATGCGTAAGGATTTAATTATGCAAAAAGAACACAATAAAATTTTGATTGAAAACACTATAATGAACACTTTTATTGGATTCGCCAACAAGGGAATTTTTTCTCAATACTTTTGCTTTTGTAAGGACAAATCATTTCCCTCATTATAGCAATAGATTGAATACAATGTATCCCAGGCAGGTTCCAGTCATTCGTTCCAGACGTTTTGTAAGTCATAGTTTTTTCTTTAAACATAATATTTACATACGTATTATTGTTGATAATAGGTATATTATTAATTCTACACCTCATCCATTATTAAGTAAATTCACGCCACTGTCGAAACGTATACTTTCAAACTTTTAACAAAAATCTCACTCCGTTCACATTCTTCACTCATTTTCATATACAGTCACACAGTCGTTCATTTCATTCAGTCTCTCGCATGAATAAAAATTACAAAAAATCGAATAATTATTTTTATTTATGCGTATCAGTGGGTAAGTGCCAACGGGTCTTCTAGTTCATCTTCAATTCCTTGATCTGAAAATCCAGAGGCCGGTGAGCTATTGTACGAAGATGCAGCACTTTTCTTTCCACGTCCTTCACTATTCTTAATCCTACTCAGTGCCCATTTTCTGTAAAACAATCACAAGAGACGATTAAAATTGCAAATTCATCGGATAAATGTTGCCTTATTAACTAAACCGTCGAGAACTGTTAAAATATCAATCAGTTTTGCCGATGTCGATATCGGAAAATTTCTGAATTTCGGTGAGTAGGTGAGTTGTGCAGAACTTTACATCCTATCATCGATATATCAAAATACAATGGAAATAGTCTAGTCTGTTTGTTAACATTTCTTAGCAGTATAATCTAATTACTTTTTCGGTGCTGTTTTTTCCGTATTTCTCTTTTTCTTCTTCTTCTCCATCGTCCATTCTTCGTCGTCTTCATCTTCTTCATAATGCTCATCTTCGGAAATAATATCGCCATTTACCTAAAATTAATGATCAATATTTTAGCATAATCGAAATTCAAAAACTTAATTCCAGGAGGTACACTAAATGGATTTAAGAATATTGGTTGAATTACATGAGATCCAGACGCGCCAACGGCAGAAGCCGCGGCTTGTGCTGCAGCGGAGGATTTACTATTTGAAGGTGCATCAACAGAATTAGAATTTGCATTAGAATGATTATTGCTATGACTTGAAGCGGCTAAACGTCGACTCGCTATCCTTGAGCTATTTCTCCCCATCCCCATACATTTCTCAAGGTGGGGAGCAAATCGGGCGGCGGCGAGTGTCCTAGAAAACAAAAATTAAAATAATATTAGGTAATTATAAAACAGCATTATCATGAATCATGAGCATTATTAAACACATGTAAAACCTTAGAGTATGGAATATAGTAATATATTAATATATTACATACTCTAAGTGTAAAACATTTGGAAGCTACATGTTGACGTGTTCATTTCAAAAATCTTTGACTTGGATCAACTCTTTTGAATTCTAATTTGAAATACTACAGAATAGTTCCGCGGCAAGATAAATCTAAAATCCAAATATTTTGTGCGCCAAATCAAGCGATCAGTAATCGAACATAACCCGGTCAAATGATTTGACCAAACCGGTAATTACCAACAAGTTCTGGTTCCAATTAGTAGTGTTTAGAAATGTGGACGCGAGAAGTGAGAAACCGTCCAACGAATTTCGAATCATACTCACATAAAAAATAAAGTAAAACTAAAGGATTTTAGTATCAAAGCGCAATGGAATGGAATCCAGTTCGAATAATATAATATAAAGTATCTACAAACTAAAAATTCAATTTTGCTGCATTGCTGTGTGTGCTTTCCTTACCTTTTACATTTCGGACATTCACACTCAAAATTAGGTTTCTTATAAAGGGATTGACCAAAGATATCCAGTCCAGGGACATCAATGATACCGTGTTCATCAAGTTCATCTTCAACTGTGGGTTCCGGATCATCTGCTAAAAACCCATCCAACTCTCCCTTCTTCAACATTCTACCCATCCCGGTAACAAGTCTACATGTTTCTTGTTCTAACAGGTAATCGAATAGTTCGTTCATAGCCTGATTTAATACTTTCTGTAAATGCACACAAAATACAAAAATACAAACAAAATATTAATTAATACATCACTCATTAATTTTAATTATAATTATAATTTTTATATAAAAAATTACTTACACTATTAACAACTGGTTTAACCTTCTTTGACTCCTCAACCATAATATAATTTGACGGCGTGGGCTAGGAAAAAGCCCTCCCCTCTCTTCAGCATACATATGAACTGACTTGAATGGTTGCCAATTTATTGTACAAACTGATTAAAAAATTAATTAAATTTTATGGGCACGTCGGTGACGGTGACGGGGACTGCACTTCTCATCATTTAATATAAAAATGTGCACGATACAATTAAACCCGTAAAGTAAACCAGTCACTCCGGAACACTAAACCCGGTAAAAGTTAGAAAATGAAAAAACTACTCAATTTGAAATTTTGAAAAGTTAACAAATTTTATTTTTGAACAAGTTGTTTGGTTGATTTGAGTGATATTTTGTGAAATTGTGTCGGAAGTTTTGAATGTATCAATTGACGCGCCAAGATTTTCTATTCCATGCATTCAGAACTCACCCCACAATGTCAAACTCAAATCTCTGGGCTGCAGTGAAAAATTCAATGAGAAAAATGTAGCGTCAGCCGTCCGCTCTTTTCAGCGTCCCGGAAATATTTAAAATTATCAGTGACGATGAGAATTTCTCACGCTGAGTTTAGATGGTACCGTTTAGTAAGGGGTCATTTTGAGAATACCCTTTGCTGTGAGGCTTAAAAATATGGCGGACGCCACCATTTTGTGGCTCCGCCGTCCGCCATATTTTTAACCCTCCCTCTTACGGGTATCAGGAGAAACGATATTTTGACCAGGCCCCTGCGGCTATACGCAGGGCCGTAGCTACGATTTCTGCGCCCTGGCGAATTTTGATTTTGCGCCCTCAGTTTAAGAAAGTCAAATAAACAACCATTAATTTCCTTCACTGGGTCCTTTAATATTCGTGTCATCTTTGTTCTACGGTAGAGGAGTACTCTTTTTAAGC
>JAQIXO010000683.1:0-16611 GCA_034700305.1 Protaphorura armata
ACGAAGAAGTTAGGGTGAGCTATCGAAGGCGGGAGATTCACCCCGTGGCACCAGAGAGCAGTTGCGTGAATTACAGACGGGCTTTATGCTAGTACAAAATGAACCATCAAATTTTCTATGTTTTGTACTCTAATCTGTACGATAATTTTTAGGGCGTTATGGGAAACCTGGTAGACGACCAAACAATGCCAGTAGACCTCTACGAGTCCTGATTCTCCTGATATTGGTTTATCTTGGAATGGCATTCATGCATCCGATACTGTGTTTGTCGGACATTGAATTTCACCAGCTATTCCCATTGTTTCCTGGAATGGCCCGTATAAAGTTTTGGCCCTTTAATGTTTTGATGGCTTTGATTGACATGATCATTACGCTTTACATCGCCTCAACATTTTGGTTCAATACTCTGCTTTTGATCCCAATGGCCTTTTTCTCAGCTGACATGATGAATCAATTAAGGTAAACATTGAGTCTTTTGTATTGTAGTTTTAATTGAAAATTCAATTGGAATTGCATGCTTGTTGTAGTTAATCACTTTCGCGATTTGCCTATTTAATTATACAAAAAAGATTTCATGTAATTTATAAGTAATTCAATTCCAATACGAATATGCAATTTATATTTAATTACATAATACAAATAAAAAATTGACCCAAGTCTGGAGTACGACCATTCTATCAGAATTCTAACTGCTTATTTTATAACTCTCTAGTGAGGTGGATTCCGAGGCCTGGACGATTTCTGAATTGAGGAGGAACGAGATCAGCGTTCAAAATTATAAATGTTGGGCGATAATGTTTAATCAGTTGAACGAATCCATGAGTGTGTCTCTTCTCCCTATTGTTTTGGGATATTTTATTATTAATACTACTCTCTTGATAGTTGCACTAATCAAACTAGACCTCACAATCTTGATCCAAGCAATGATGATTGTAATTATAATTGCCCAAATTTCTTATTTGTATTGTTTTATTCTGGTTCCTTCATTATTTTTAGGAAGTGTTGACACTTTCCTGCAATCTGCCAAGGCTATCTGTAATACAAAGTAAAAACGTGCACTGCACAAGTCCTTGAGACCTATTCAAATTATAATTGGCAGTTTCAGTATCATTGAACAAGAAACATGGTTGACCTTTGGTGACGTCATTATTAATCAGGTAGTTGACTTGTTACTTTTATTTTAAATAGCGAAACTGAAATTGCGTGTTGATACTAAAATAGTGTTACATTTAAAGCGCAAACTTTACTCCGATTGCATTTGCATTACCGATATGACCCAGGTTATAATAGGCGGGTTTTAAACGGACATTTACTATGTATTGAACACGATTTGACATAATGGGAAATCACGGATATGACTGTTGTACATATTGTATTGTATTTTGTATTGCATTGCATTGGGGTGTATTCTTGTTCCCACGTGTATAGTGAGAAAGGGGCCCATGCTCATGTTCATTTTGTTACATAATTATATTTAGAATTGTTTTGTCCAAAAGAATAATAATAAAACAATTCGTAGTATAGCTGCTCTGAAAGACTTGCTCTAACCAACTTGGATTTCTATATGTATGTACATACACATGTCAATGTCAACCCAGTAGTCTAGTTCCAAAGTAAGAATTGAGTGCCATGCAATGCGTACGCGTAGTGTGACAAAGTGACAATTCTGACCATTAACAACTTCTTAATTTTTATTTTACATTCTGTATTATATACGTGTGCTACATATAGGTACCACGGAACACACTCATTGCCGGTTCGTTATTGCTGTATTATTATTGCATGCTATATTGAATTTGGTGACACGTTAAATAAAAAATTTGATTTGATTGGATTTGAGTGCTAACACTAAATACTTGCTACTTGGATATAATAATAAATGTCACAAACCCACGACCCACACACACGTTTCGAGTGATAAGAAACGCCAGAGTATTTGGCAGTAGCACAGCCCCAAGTCAACATGCACACGAGGTAATAATTCATCATGTTAAAGAATATTTTATATTAAAAAATCTCAAAATAATCAGTTCCTTATCAAATGAAGTTATACTTACACGTAATCACACCCCCGAAAAACCAAATTCTCAATTCGTCAAATACTCAACGTTATGACATTGTTGTTTTGATTTTAAATTGACAGCAATGAATGACGTAATTGTCATGATTCTCGCCGTCAACAAATTCTTTGGGCTCTCCAAAATAGAATGTAAGTTATCGATTTTTTTTACAATTTTTTTAAAAAAATTAATAAGTGGTTATAATAATAAATTTGTGGTTATCCAATTGTGTAGAAATGCAGACACAAAAAAAGGGACTGAGTATGTGGAAAGCAAATGGGGACAATCCTTAGCTAAGAGAGCTGGTCAAGCAATCCCAATTAATGATAGGGATCCAATACCAAACACTGACAAGGAGATTAAAATTTTGAATACGTACACTCTTCCACATTCGAAATATCCCAAACCTACTTCACCACGAATAAAAATATCTGCACAAACGTTAAAGACTATTCAAGGGCTGAGGAAGAAATCTGACAACACTGATAATAAAAAGCCTTTTAAGTGCACGAGATGTTCCAAACAGTTTTCTAACAAAACCTATCTTCAAAAGCATTCTGCTAGTCATCGTGGTAAAGGTGAACTTAAAGGTAGTCCAAGATTAAAAATATCCGCAAAAACATTAAGGACTATTCAAAGACTACGAGATAAATCTGACAACAATGAGAGTGAAAATCCAAATGATTGTAGGAAACAGATTCCAAGCAAAACACCTCCTGAAAATCCTTCTGATTCTGAAGGTGAGTCCTACGAATGTCCATTTTGTTCAAAGAAATGCCGGAGTGTAAATATTTTTGAAATTCATCTGAGACTCCACACCGGAGAAAAACCATACTTTTGTAATATATGTAATTTGGGATATCGACAAGAACGTGATTTAAATAATCATGCATGGCGCACACATGGCTGGACTTCAGAGGTTACAGAGAGAAGGAGAGGAGGGAGGTCTTGTAACAATAACAATAGCAATGATTTTTGTGACCTTCAGTTTCATGAAAATTCCGATGGGATTTTGTGTTTGAACAGAACTAACGTTGTCAGTTATCATGTAACACGAAAAAACAGTTAAAAAGATAAGTGGTAAATTGTCATTTGAATTTATATTAATAATAATGAATATTTTTTATAAAATCTCAATATATTGTGACTATTATCATCGTAAAAATGTACAGGCTTATAATACAGTCTTGAAGTAAAAAATATTTTATTTGAATTGTATAAAGAAAGTGTTAAGTGTGATGTGTGACTATTACTTTAGCATTTTAATTATTCTGTCTAATCGCTGACACCCTTGGATTTGCCAGCCCTCATCACAACGAAGTAATTATACATATAGGGGTTTAATTCTTGGTTGTGTTGTACATATAAAATTGTACATTCATGAATGCATGGATGCATGCCTCAGCTCTGTGGGACTGTGACTGTGACTCTGAAATCTGTTGATTCAAGATAATGCTCTCGTCCAACTTTATTATACCCTCTATTGTCCCTCTAGTATTGTGATTCATACAATGTGGTTCAAAACCTATCGGTCTGGTCTGGTCGCTCTGACTCTGGAAGAATTTTTAAGTACTCGTTATTCAACTCAATGTGTAGGGTAACTTACACATCAGTACAATTCCCATCCCAACTTGTACTTATTAAGAAACTTTCCAATTTTCTATAAGACGGTGCATGTGTTATCTCACTTGAGCTTGTAGTTTTGTTGAATGGGAGAATGCAATGCGTATGAACCACCATGTACACTACGACTGTAGGGCTGCGACTGTAATCCTCTATACAGCGTGAATGGTAAAAGTCGTAAAAGGTTAATAATAAATCGGTCAACCAAAGTGCTTTGCTTTCTTGGCGGGTCTTCCTATCTGGACCTTTCAATACAGAAGACAAGGGAAATAATTCATTATCCCTTTACTTGTAACTTCTGTGCATGCTTGTGCTTATGTGCGTGTGTGTGGCTGTCCAGTTTTATTAAATTGTGAAAATTATTTAACTCACAAATAATTAAAATAATTCGGACGGAAGTCAAACATTTTTTAAAAAAGCATGTCAGAATTATTTAACTGAATTTTGTGAGAAACTCGGTCTAATTGTGAATAGTATGTAATTAAATCAGTGTAAAACAAAAAGGTATGAATAAGGAATTGATTTCTTAAAATTAATACATTAATTAATTGGGTTTTGTCATAAGGCAAGGAAAGATCTGAAATCACCGCATTTTTGGTCTCAGGAATTTTTAT
Organism: Protaphorura armata; assembly: GCA_034700305.1. Lineage (NCBI taxonomy): Eukaryota > Metazoa > Arthropoda > Collembola > Poduromorpha > Onychiuridae > Protaphorura > Protaphorura armata. The sequence goes on from JAQIXO010000683.1 coordinate 4,298, forward strand.
ACGTACACTGGAAGTCGGAAGTTAATAACTTTGGCCGCGCTCATTCCTGACCCGTAAAAATGAAAGTTTATTTTAATTTTGACAGTGAGTTCAACTTCCACATTAAATCATGAGATGGAAGAAGGTTTGAATTTTCGACGCCAGGAAATCCTCATGGCTCTTCAGAATAAAATGTAAGTTAACAATATTAAATCAAACTAAAAAATACATTGGGTTGTACACTTTATAGTGAAATGATAAAGGACTGCACTGCACCCACAACGGTCTGATTGACAATAATCTTTTAATAATAATTTCTTGTTTAATATTTTAGAATTGACTGCAAAGCCAAAAGGCAAATTGAAGTTGACATGACAAATCGCACTCCAGAAAAACCTGGCGTGACACACTCAATGGATATTGAGAACATTATCCGTAACGGCGATGACAAATTATTACCTGAAACCTCTGGGGCAGAAAATGTTCCAACTCATGAAGGAAACGTTAAAATTTCGGACGATTCCCAAGTGATGGACACGAACGATTTCACAAATTCACCCGAACCCACAAAAGAAACCATCAAAATAACACGAAAAGCCGGAAGACCGAAAAAGCAACGTCCAGAGACTGAAAAACGGTTCAAGTGTAAAGAATGTGATAAGGGATTTGGGAGCAGCTCCGCACTCAAAACTCATGCTGTTGTCCATGGCGGGGGCGGTGAATCGCTAGAATGTCCATTTTGTTCAAAAAAATATTGTTTTCCTCATCATCTTGAAATTCATTTGAGAATACATACTGGGGAGAAACCTTATGTGTGTTCAGTGTGTAAGGAGGGATTTCCCGCTTCACATTTTTTAAAAACACATATGTCACGTGAGCATCCAATTCGACAACAGGAACAGAATGTGACTACTCCTGTTGCTCGGAGTGACCCTAAGAAACCCAAGGCCAAGAGTACGCAAAAAAGGAAGCGTGTTAACACGAGTGATAATGAAGATGATGATGACGTCTGGGCACCCAAGAAAAAACGACGACCTTTGACCTCGACGACTACTCCAAAAAGTACAACTGCAAATACTAGTACTCCCAGAACGCAGAATAGAAGAGGCCGACCGTCCAGGAGTAAGGATAGTGAAATATATGAGCCGAGAATAACTGAGTCGGTGATAAAATCATCAATTAGAACTAGGAGGAGTTCACGCACTTGTGTTCAGAATTCATTCGCAGAAAGAATTCGAATTCAAGAAATTGAGGAGGAAACTTGGATCGGAGAGCACCAAAGTGACACACAAACTAGTAAATTAAGTGACGCGCAGAAAATGACTGCAGAAATGATGAAAAAGCTTGTAATTGACGCGGAACATGAGAAAATTGAAGAATTTAAAAATGTAATTAGTGAAGAAGAGCGTGAAACCCAATGGTCAAGTTTTCTCAAGTTGTTTAACTCTAAAATTACAATGAAATGAAGTTTTGATTAAACTTTTGAAACAACTAATCTAATTAATTAATTAACTAACTAATATTAAATGTAAAGTACATTTGTAATTGAATTGTTTATTATGCATGCTCTGCACAATCAAAACCGTTCAATTTAAGGTGCCGTTTTCAAACCTAGTGAATGGTTAATAATTTTGTGTTCTGGTTGAATCAAACTAAAATTGTAATTAAAACTTCTGATTTTTAATAAATAACGCATGTAAATTATGTATGTATTTCCAAAACTTCTTACAATTATAATTACAATTTAATTTACAAGAATTATAAATTATTTAATTATTGAAAATATGAGCATGAATAAGGCTTCTGTCCTGTCCACTGACCTCTTGACCAGAGAGACTGTCCGGTCTATCTATCAATTCCCGGGTAGACTCCACTTCCGGTCGGGCCGAGACAAAAGAAGTCTTCGATTCCACTCAATTCTCACTCTTGATTGAACAAATCAGAGTCTGTTAAATAATCCAAGGGCGAGAGGGCGTCATCGTAGTCAAAGTCCACTTCGACTCCAGGAACTGGTACAGTGCCCAAGTATTGGTCAGTGTCCAAAGCATCAAAAAGATCGAATGGGTGCATATTCTCAAAATCAGTATCATCCGGGAACATGTCATGATTATCAAAATCCTGGGCTGACATTTCAAACCCTTCTCCAAATTCAGCCAAAGGAATATTGGCAAGTGAGGATCCATCTGGTAATGATAATGGCATTGGCATTGACATTGACTCTGGGATGGGTACAATATCCGGCTCCATTAGTTCCACAATCGGCATTAGCGGATCGCGATCGGTTACGGAAGTCGGCACGGCGTCATTCATGTCGATACTGGAGGTTTTAAATTCTTCGGTCCCCTCTGAAATTTCATCCTTATTTTTTGGGGCCACATGATTTTGATTCTGATTCTTAACTTTCATGACGTCAAAAAGTTTAACGCGACATTCTCTCAGTTTGTATTTCTTGTAATCCTTAGCCATTTTCTTGGGTTGTTCTTCTGAGCGAGTCTCCATATTGTGGTGGTGAGCGCAAGGTGTCACTGAAATATATAAAGTGATGCACGAGCATGATAAAGATTTTTAAGGTACGAAATTCCAACCTCGTTGGGTATATACTTACCAATGTACAGAAGTCGTCAAAGTATTTTTGTAGATGTGAAGATTTATCTGTGATTTTTTTCTCAGAAACACGGGACCGCTTACTCGTTCGTTCAAGATCCAAAATTAAAATTGTAGTGAACGAATTTTGAGATTTGAAGGAATCAGTTTGAGTTTTATTATTACAATCCGATTTTGTAATAAAAAAACTTCATGACAAAAGACAGAAGTGAAATGGAAACGGGCTGATCAAAATTTCGTAATGCATTACATACATTGAAATATGAGCACATTGCACTATTACAAATTACATGTTTTCGTTACAAAATTTATTTCAAAATTATAAAATGCTGAAAATACACTATTTGTTTTACGGGAATAAATTTCCGAATTTTATTACAAGATTGCGAGTTTTGATTGGAGATGTTCTTCAAATACAAAATATTTACACTATGGGCCAAACTGTAAAATCTATTTGGAGCATAAATACATCATAGCATTTCAATAAAAGTAATTTTAAAATGTGTGATTTTTCTCATAATAATTTTGAAGACTCAGAACTTCATGTGACTTAAATTAATCTAAATTTTGAGAGGCCTCGATTATTCATGGGGCACAAGAGCAGCCTTGTACTTTGGAATCTATAAGCAAAGGATAAAGAAATGAAATATTTTTAAAAACAATCATAGAATAGGAATAGTTTAATCTCTTTTGTAAATACAACAACTGTTAAATATAATCAGAAGGATTTCGAATGAGTGTAGGGTGCATAGCCCATGCAGCATGGGTGAAGTGCTCAGCCGTACACAGGGTGTACCAGAATTAGCGCTCCCAAAACTATAAAACTGTGACAGTATGAAATGCAATGTGAATGTTGGTCAAGTGGTGCATGAAACAATATGACTTGAACTTACTTAATTCTCAGAAAGTTTTGGTACACCCCGTAATCTTTGATCGTGCTTTTAAGAATATAATGAATTACTTATCAAACTCATGACTCAACTCAACTCCTATTTGTTCTTCTTTCTTAACCATGACCGTAACCAGGTCATTTCAAAGTCAGTACTTCTGACTCTGACTTCTACGCATAAACATTTTGACATCAAATACAATTGTGGATGGACACTTACTGACAACTATAATTTTATTGGGTCAAATACTAACTCACAGGTTCGTATTTTTTCCGGAACATTCATTCGTATTTTTAATTAATTAATTATAAAATATATTTATTTTATTGGGTTATATTTATAAAATTCATGGATGTAGCAAAATGATAAGGGGCTGTATACCAGTACCACTCTACTATTTAATTGTTTACGTTTTCCACAGGATTTTGACGGGACGTCATAAAATAAAATGGCGGCCACGATCGCCTCCGTCTTAAGTTTCATTCCCATGAACATATGGACTTTATTGAAGAAATTCGTGAGCCAAGATGGCGTCCTTGTTTTTGATGAACCCTTCAAATGGTCTACTAAATACAGCCCAGCCCTCCTCGTTGTCATCATGTGTTTATCTTTTGGGAATCAATTCTTTCGTAATATTGAGATTGACTGTACGACAAGTGACAGTGTGGGTGGGGTTTGGGGAAGAAGGGCCGAAGACCTTGAACTCAACACTTATTGTTGGAACTATGAAACATTTTTAGTTGAAAAAGCTCTGTTTCCTGAAATGAGGGATCATGTCACTTACCCAGGAATTTCTGGCTATAACAAAGGTCAAGATGAACTCATTCGACAACGGTACTATAAATATGTTTGGTTTGGATCAGGTCTTTTGGCTGTCATCATGTTTGCACCGCTTTTCTTTTGGAAGGTAAAATTAATATGTACATATAAATTATTTAAAGAGATTATAAATATTTTTTCAATTAATTAATGTGTGTATATTTTTATTTCGATATTTAGCTCCGTGGAAAAACAAAGATGAAATCCCTTGTTGAAATTCCTCCTGAAACAGCGACATCTTCCGAAGACATTCGAGTCTCCCATTTCATGGCTACAATTGGATTCAACCGTGGATTCGCCCTTCATTACTTAATCTCAAAATGTTTAGCCACATTAACCCCAGCAGTTGGATTTATTTATTTGTGTGGTTTTTTGGGCGGTCGTTACAAATACTATGGCTGGGACGTCATCCGTACATTCATGTATGAAAATGACCCATGGCCAAATCCAATGGATGCACTATTCCCTAAAATTGCTAAATGTGAATGGTCAAAGTATGGGATATCAGGGGACAAAGAAATTAAGTCTGCTCAGTGTCAACTCCCAATGAATAATTTGACTCAATGGTCATTCTTTATTCTATGGTGGTGGTTAGGATTTGTATTTGTGATCAATGTCTTGTCTTGTCTTAGATTTATATTGTTGACATTCCCACCCTATAGGACACGACGTGTCAAAAATTTTATTGCAATGATTTGTCGAGAGGAAATTGATGAGAAATTGAGAAATTCAAATGTGAAAATGACCAAAAACCACCAACGGCTTCTTAAAATTGATTTAGACTTTTCTGACTGGTTAGTTTTCAATTTTATTAAGAAAAATTTAAAAGAGTGGGAATTCAGACAATTTGTTAAGAAATTAGTCAAAGCTGATAACACAGTGGTTCAGATTATACTGCCGAAGAAAAAACAAGAAGGGAGAAGTGATGAGGAAAATTTTTGGAAGAATTTGAAGGTGGCAAGGAATTTCAGCCCCAATAATTTGGAAAAGGTACACGTTGGGTTCCGAGAATCTCTCATAGGTGGTACTCCTTCAACTACTAATTCAAAATGTGAAGGCCCTTCGGCTGGTTTTATAGTTCCTCGTCAGAAGAATAATACAACCGTTGTAGAAATGTCAGCCCAATAAAAATTTATTTTGTCGAAATAAAATGTTTAGATAACAAATATTTTCAAATAGGTACATTTATTATTATTTTATTTTATTTTCATACGACTTCTGACTTCTGTGATATCAAGTGTAAGTAACATTGGCTGCTTTTAGTAGTGCTGCTCCATTGCACCCCGTAGTATTACAAATACATTCATGGTGGTACATTCCAATTTGTGTATACACGATTGTAGCACTAACCGGTTCATTTGAGATGTCACACATTTTGTGAGGTCTTCCTTCAGAAAGTTCTGCCCAACAATCTCTTGTAAGGTAAAAAGTAGGTTGTCCCGTAGCAGTCGGTTTTTCATATGCCACGAATGTCATGCAGTAAGAGGGTGATCCGTCTCGATTGGTGCAGTCAATTAAATCCTCATCTGTTGGAGAATGACAATCCTTTTGACGCCATCCATCACTCCTGACCGATTGGCTTCGATGAAAGTTACAGCTGTAACACTTGAGACCTGTTTGACACAGTGACTTTAAGAATTGGGCTTATAATATTATAATTAGTCAAAAATCAATACACTTGCGCAATGAGACCAACCTGTGGATAGAGGTCCAGGATTTGTAGCTTGTACAGAGGTTGTAACTGGTGCAGGGATTGTAGCTGGCACTGGTGGAGGTCCTAGGTTGGATGGAATTGCTGAATTGCACACATCAGATTTGCACAAACATATTTGATCATAATACTCTTTATTGTATGAAAGTTTGAGGGTCGGAAATTTAGTGGCATCTGTGCAATCCGGTGCTATCCAATACCCTGCTTTTTTCAAAGCTTCTTCTGTGTGAGATAAAGGGTAATTGATGCACAATCTGCCCACAAGGATTGGAGTTTTGTCATCCTGCTTTTTGTAATTGAACATTGTGGAACAAAATGGAGGGCCTTCAGTAGCTGAAGCTGGTTTACATTCCTCTATTAATGAGACATCTGTTGGGTGACTACAATTCCTCCCGTTTTGCCCAAATTTTTCTCTGGGCCAACTACAAGCATAGCACTTTAGACCTAATACATAAAATAAAAAAATAATTAGTCATGTGAAAAGCCTAAAGATCAAGCATTACTTATTTTATAACAAACACGTACATAGAATTATTAAAATTAAATGCACTTACCGGAGACAAGATTACGGTCACGTGATGTCAAAAGAAAAGAAAATAAAAAAATTAGGAAGAATTGACTGAAGGTGGAAGACATGGCTTTGCGGTTGGGTGTGATTAAATGCGAGTGTAACAAGTGAAGTCACAGTCACATTGGCAAAACCATTTCCTGGTTCGCTGGCCTTCCATGTTGATGTTTTGAATTCCAGTTCCATGAATTGTTTATTCCACCATCTCTATTGTTAAAAACTAATTCACTTCGCTATTGAGCATTGTAAATAATCAAAGTTATAATAAGCTTAGTCAGTACAAGTTACCAATAAATCATATTTGAAAAGAAGAAAAAAATGTTCGGTTCGTGTGCTTTGATATACATGGTGTTTCAAAACCAACCTACTATTCATCCTGATTTCCTTAATTTGAACTTAGCGGAAAAGTAAGGTAGCTAATTTTGTTCGAAATTTAACTGCTTATAAGTCTTGTTCGACTGCACTGCGCGCTTCACCGCGCGCGCTGTCGATAAAACGAATATAGCAGTGGAAGTATCTAAAACCCCATTTCTATTGAAATCGCTTGAAAATCTGCATGGCGGCAGATATCTCTACCCCGAGGAATGTTTCAATGAACCACTAAGGTCTACGCGCCCAAGCAAGCTGAGTTATTACCCTTTAGTAGTTCTACCATTTTGCTTCTTGTGCGCTGTAACTCCGGGCGCTTAGGTGCTACAGCTTACAGTGGAACATTATAAACTGTAAGTTTCAGAAAAATATGAAACTTGGTGGAATGGACAATTAAAATATGCATATTACCAAAATCATAATATCCCGTACCCGATTGCGGTTTCGACCCAGCTGGGTGGGGTCAAAGTTTAAAACCAATGCCATCTAATGTATTGCAAAACTAGTGTGGAAGCTAGGTTGGGGCAAGACGAGACACCACTGCGCACTGGTCGGCTTTTTCAATACATTAGACCACGCCCAGCGGGTCGAAACCGCATTCGGGGCACGGGATATTATGATTTTGGTAATCTGCATATTTTAATTGTCCATTCCACCAAGTTTCGTATTTTTCTGAAACTTACAGTTCATAATGTTCCCTTGTTTGTGGTCCATTGAAACGAGGTTTAGAATCACCAGATCTACCATCATGCCTGTTTTCAGCTCATTCGAACAGAAATGGCTTTAGAATGTCAGTTTCAGTACGAATTAAGGCTTTGTACCTCTGCAACACCATATCTCTGAATAATTCAAAAGAAAGGAGAAAATTTGTCAGTTACTCGCTCTTAGCAAAATGATATTACCCAAATCCTAAAACACACCATGATTTTATTTTATACACTTGCGTACACAAAGTTACCAATGTTGAGAATTAAAATGCGAGGAGTAGATTTATGGTATTATCAATTGTGACTTTCGCAAATAAAACCCAAGTGGTTTTTCCAAAGGCATAAAATGAACAGATGGCGATTGCGGGAGGTCGTCGTGATTTGAGAAATGAGCGGAACCAATTCTTCTTCCTGTGACCTGCTCGAGTCTTAGCCTTGTCCAATGAGGAGATCAAAATGTCCGTGAGGAACGCTACGTGATGAACCGTGAAAAAGCTTATAGAAAATATAGTGATGTACCATGTACGTGAGTACTCCAAGAGTGAGGAAAATAACGTCAAGTTCATAATAAAGTTTAATAAAAGCAAAATTGACTACCACCAACCAGACCGACAAACTCATAATTCCAAACGCAACCAAGAACTTTCCGCCAAAACTATTGGCCCTGATGAAGAGTAATTGTAGGCATTGAAAATGAAGGCACCACTGCTTCTTTTGACTTTTGATGTCTACATCCAATGAGCTAGAATAAAACATAATTGTATTAATAAAGGGCTTTCGAAAAAAAGTATGGCTTGTAAAGGTCTTGCTTGTCAATTCTTAGCATTCCCGTGTTAGATAAGTGCGGCAGATAGATATTTATTAATTCTTAGGAATCGAAAAAAATGTGGCGATGTATTTATGGCATTTCTAGCAGTATTCAGGCCAGGTCTTGCCACCCGTGCGTCTCATACTCACGCGCCGCGGTATTTTTGAGATTGTAAAAAACTGAAAATGCATTTAAAAAATGTAAATGCATTACGATATCGCCCAAGAAAAAATAGATAGAATAGAAAAAAGCGCGTTTTTTTTATTTCACAATATTTTGTTCTGAATCTTCTTCTAAACTATCTATTTTGTCTTGGCCGATATCGTAATGCATTTGGATTTTTTAAATGCATTTTCAGTTTTTTACAATCTCAAATATACCGCCGCGCGTGAGTACGCGGCGCACGGGCTGCAAGACCTGGCCTTAATCTTAATTTTAGTTAAAAATGTCTTTACATATTTTAGGTCATCCCATTTCATCATTTAATCTTACCTCAACATCTTAATGGATCTTTTCAATGCAATTACTGCAATAGCGCCAACGAATAGAGTCGAGAGGGCTGATATTGCGTGATGACTCCCAATGTAAGACATTATGAGTAACCCCGTGAGTACATTGAATGTAGATTCATAGGTTTGAGTTGGATCTTCATAATAAGGATCTTCGGACCTCGTGATATTTGGATTTGTGAGGCAAATAGGTAAAACATCACTAAACGGATTTGCCTCGCATCTGATGAACAGGGACATCTGCATGATTAGAACATTCAAGAAAAGAATTGAAAGAACTCCTTTCAAAATGTTAGAAGAGAGCCGGTCAAATTGTTTATGATTCTCAAGAGTGCCATCTCTTGCCATTAAATTCACATATGATAAGCCTTGGTTTGTCATATCCACAAGTTCACGACAGAACACAACTGAGTTCATTGTAATTCCACTGCACATGACGGATATAACTAGAGCGAATATTCGACCCAAGTATTTGTGTTTACCAAATTCTATTCGACCAGCTGAATTGTCCATTACAAGTAGAATTATTTGGGCTACCACGATGAATAGAACTGAACCGATTGATAGGATTGAATAGATCTGACTCCACTTGGAAGTCATTGTTTCTACTCGTGAGGTGATTTTGTTGAAACGAAGTGGTTGTCCAGCAAATTGACTGATTTTTGCACAGAGTTCTATCATTCCAATCAATTTTGGAAATGTTAAAACTTTGGTTTTCTCATTGGTTTCACTTGTGTGTTTTGTCACATCTTTTTGAATTTTAAACATTTCCATTTTACCCAATCAATGACGTATTGCGATATAATTCTAATACTGCTTAATTACAGTGGTGTCTGTTCTCTGTGATGTTTACAGGTGACTTGATTTACTCGGTCAGTTTTTACTACAATCACTCTGAGGTTAATGACAAGATAATGTTGTTGCTGTAATTAACTATACTTTCAATTAAAAATTAAGTGTTTTTATTTATTAAAAAGTAAATATATTTGGTCAAATGAAATGCCAGCCACTTGAACGACATACGTAGTCAAAGTCATGAATACGACGAATATTCTTCTAATGCTTCTGGTCCGTCGATCAACTGCTACAGAAATGCCCACATTTTACAGTATTATTTAATCACGAAATAATATTGTGCAATACATTCCACTGGTTCTGAATAATTTAAAAGTGAGAACAAAATTTTTCAGATATTCGATATTGGAAAATTTAAATTGTCCTGTATTAACACATCAAGGCTTTAATTGTACAGCTGCTCTGGTTTCCAGCGTTATGCCTGGTACATCGCCAACTGACACCAATCAAATTGAACAATGTAAATAAAATAGTTGAAAACTAAAGAAAAGTCGTGCAGAGTTGAATATGAAATTTATATGAACATTGGCTTTTGCTTCTTGTCAGGGTGTCTAATTTAGGAATATTAATGGGAATTAAGTAAGTAGAAGTGTTCCCATGACAATTGCCATACAATGAATTAACTTAATATTTGCTTCCACGAATTTTATGAGTTGAATCTAATTTAATCCATTTGCTTCCTATTTTAAAAATGTTGAGTCGAACGATCTTGCATTTTTACCTTTATTATAACCTTATACAAATACGATATAAGTCCGTAAACAATTATGCACCTTGATGTATTGATTGCAGGGATGGCAATCGGAATCGGAATTGGAATCGGTATTCGAAAATAATCGGTATTTTTAGAGAATTGGAATTCGAATTCGAATCGGAATTTTAATTTTAATCGGAAAAATCGGAATCCGAATTTTCTAGAATTGGAATTGGAATTCGAATCGGAATCGAAATTTAGAAAAAATTGGAATCGGAATTAGAATTCGAATTAATTTTTCCGATTCCGATTAATCGGAATCGGAAAAATCGCGCATGGATGGCATGGAATTTGGAACAAGCGGGGATATAGATGTGCTTAAATTTCACTCTTTTTGGTGTTGAGACAGACTTTGCTAAAAATTCGATGATTCGATCTGCTTTTGTATCGCTATTTTAGGAATTTGTATTAAGAAAATTAAAATCAGATAAAATTGTGGCGCCACACAGGGTATTTTTTTTTTGCATTATTACGCCGAAAATTGTAATTAGTAGTTTTTTTTTCAATTTGTAGAATCCGAATCGGAATTCGAATCGGAATCGGAATTCGAATTTTTTTTTAAACATTTTAATCCGAAAATCGGAATCGGAATTTTCTAGAATTCGAATTGGAATTTGAATCGGAATTCAAAATTAGAATCGGAAAAAATTAATTGGAAAAAGAATTAGAATCGGAATCGGAAAAAAAAAATCCGATTGCCATCCCTGATTGATTGTAAAGGATTTGTCTGACACTACGATATTTGCTCCATTGGTTTTGGTTTGCTTGATCTAAGAATGCAAGGCGCTTCGTTCTAATTATATTTAAGTCGTATCGTTTCTTTTAATATACTTTCTGTTAAACTATTTATCATTGATCTTCTTGTGTTCATAGTATATTGTGGTTAATGCAATGGTATTAACTGCGACCTTCGAAATGGTTCATTCGAAAGCTTTTGTTCTTGGTTCTTTGTTCACATATATCTCAATATTATAGTATTAAATTGGTTTTACTTAAAATAGAGTCAAGCATACACCCTGGGAAGCTGTCGTAACAGCGAATAACGCCTTGCCATATACTTTAATAATTATGCTCCGTGATGTATTGGTTGTAAATGACTTGTTCGACACTATTGTTTGCTCCATTATTTTTTGGTTTGCATGATCTAAGAATGGAAGGCGCTTCATGTCGCCTCCGTTTAAGACGCATCGTTTCTTCCACTACTAGATCTAGGTCTATCTTCTAGGATAGACTTGTCATATACTTAACGTAATCGTTCCACTGCCAATTTCGGTAATGAATATATGCTCCCGTGCTTTTTATAAGACAATTCGAGTTGAATTAGTTGCTCCGTGATGTATTGCTTGTAACATAGTTGTTCCACGCTATTGTTTGCTTCATTCTTTTTTTTGTGTTTGATCACAGAATACAAGGTGCCTCGTTCTACTTTGGTTTAAAACATATCGTTTCATCTAATATACTTTCTGATAATAAACCTTTTGAAATCTCTCTTCTTGCTTCCGTAGTCTATTGTGATTGACAATTATATGCAACAATGCTTTCGCTGTAGTGGATTATTAAGTATTTGGGTTTTGCTTCTCTTTTAGGCCTACGAACAGGAATAGTCGGATTTTTGGAATCTTTGTTGCTTCCATGTTCTACTGTAATTGATAATACCATTCCTATATGCTTTGAATATTATGCATTTGAAAGCTTTTGTTCATAGCGTTCTACCCTATTTATACAAACTGCTTTATAGAAT
>JAQIXO010000684.1:0-16594 GCA_034700305.1 Protaphorura armata
CTAATCTTTAAACTGGCACGTCAAGTATCGTTTTCTAGGCTAAACACATGGTTGATATTTTGATATTCAAATATCAATATTTCGAACGTCTAATATCAAAAATATCAAATATCAAAATATCATTAATTTTTGATATTACATTCCCTAGTCTAGACTGCATGCACGCGTGATTGACTATTGACATTGATATTTGAGAAGCTCAGTGCTCAAAACAACAATGGATAAGGGTCAGGTTACAGGTTGACAACCTTTACGTTATAATACAACACTGTAGACCTTAAATGTTCACTACAATTCTTGTCTTTGCTCATACAGCAATTTTTCACATAATACTTACGAGATAATTTTTTTTTAAAGGTAATTTTTGTCAGAAAAACTAACACGGACTAAAGTTGCCTTTTTTCACGGTTGAATAGATTTTTGAATAGTTAGCCAACTTTTTATGAAGAAGTACAAAATAAGACAATAAATAAACAAATCTGATTGAATTGAATTGAATTAAAATGAGACTATTTATTCTGTTGGAGGTGAAGAAATATTTGTCTGTGTCCTCCGCTCTCTAATCACGAATAAAATTATAATTTACATTGTTCGTCCATATAAAAGTCTTGTTGGGAAGGACAATAGATTAAATGATCAGTCATAATTAAGAACCAGACAGCATGGCGACGATAATCTGATAAAGCAGATTACAAAACTGCGTTTTACGACAGTCGGATCTGTTAACACAAAAATAATAAGTAATATTTAAGTACAGCAGTTTTGTACAGGGCGGTGAATAACATGCAAAATACAAGGAAATGCAAACATTTTTAATTTCTGGCCATTTTATAATTGATGAGAATTCCAAGAATATGTGTTTAATTGAAAAACTATTAGTTTTAACACTGTAGACATACAAAAAAAGGCTTGCTCTGACATTGTCCCAGTCACAGGACAAACCCATGCATGGGATACATAGATTTAAAGAAATGCTTTTTAACCACCCTGTGTTTACTACGAACGGGTCTCACCGTGCACCGAGCATTTATCGAGTCCATATATTTTTTAAATATTTCCTAGTCGTAAAATTTTAATTGATGATGTAATCTCATTATCTCATCGGATGCTTTGTATTCTTTCAAGGAAGGGAAATAATTTTGTTTGTCTTTGGGTTATTTTTCATGACCACGCTAACTACTGTGTCGCACACCAAACATATTTGTGTACCTTAACCGTCTGTTTTTTGCAAAGCACATGTTGTTCTATTGCAATGTTTGCAATACCATTTATTTTCCTATACGCACGCAAAATTAAAGTAATGTAATGTAAATAGAATAGTAAGATGACGGAAGATGATGGAATCTTTCCATGATTAGATAATGAGATTATGAGATCATAGTTTATGCTCTACATATTGTTAGTATTCGTGAGTATCGTGAGTGGTATTATTAAATATGTTAATCCAAATTTTGCAATTGAGATCGGAAAAATTGTAAACAATTCATTGTGCTAAAACTGTGCAGAACCTACATCTTATCGGAATCATATCGGATCACCGATAGATCTTTCGACCTTTAAAATCTGGACAATTTTGTACTCACTTCATTTGCAGCGGCTTTTATAAAATTTTCAAGATGCGCTAGCCGCCATAGCCATAAATTACTAAAACACCTTATACGCATAAAATTGTATTCAAATTAACTCACACTTACATTAAAATAATCCAGACCATCATCCTCAGAATTTCGACCATATTCGGCGAGCACTGTGTGTACGTTTTGATTTTCATTGTCACTGTCGAGGTCATGGTTAATGACTCTAATATCAATATTATTGTCCTGGACGGTCCCGATATGCTCTGAATTATCCATCGTTTGTAATCACAATTATTATTTTAATTTTAATTTTAAAGAAAAAGCAACGGTCGGTAGATATATTTTTTACTCTCGAGGAACATGCTAAATATTCTTTCTTGGTTTCCGTTGGATTGGACCTATTTGAGAATATAACGCGAAGACTAGTCAAGAATGACTGACGTGACAATGGCAATGACAATGGGTTTGGGGCTTGTGGCATATTCCTGGGATTTTATTTTTGTTTTGTTGCAGTTGCAAGTTAAGAGTTGGGACGATTTAGTTGTACAGTTCTCCTGTGGTATTTCATCATCGTTTATGTAGCTCCGTTTGAAATCTTTAGGCTTTGCCAGGGCCCTTTCTCTAGGCCCAAGTAAACACGGTCCCTTGAAAAATAATAAATATTGTAGCATAAACGAACCCATTGTTCATACTGTACGTACACACATATGTATACATGTGCAATGCACTTATACTTGCATGCAAACATGCAATTACATTAAGAACACTTCGAGTACCTACCTAAATTAATTTTATTTATATTCGTACACATGGACCTTCACATTCTAACAAAATCAAAAAACCCTGAACGGATTATTCCGAAAAAGCAAATATCTCTTCATGTTTTTTAAGAATTTCTGTGTATTCTTTGCCAGATTTTTAGCTCGGCTATAGTTTTTGTTTTTGCAGCTATTTTGATGGGTTTTGTTTTGATTTTGATTGAGTTGGATTTCAATTGTGACTTTACATCAAAATTCAATTTAAACAATTCCAAAGGATATTGAATTTCATTCATTGAAAGAGAAAGATCACGTATCATGTGAATCGCATTCGCATCACCAATAATCCACACCATGTATTCATGTTCTGTTCACTTTTACTTATTATGCATTGCATGCACTATTTATTATTCTATTATGCTGTGGATAAAGACTTTGCCCTGGAAAATTAGAATAATAATTTTATGTGTTAACCTGTTCTGTTCCTCTCTCTGCGTCTGGTTCTGGTTTTCTATTTTTATGACAAGAACTAGTTTTTTCCAGTAATAACCAATAACACATGCAGTAAATATAAACGAGAAAATGAAATAACAAAGTTAACTCGCAAAACAATTGTCACTCAAATATTGAAGTAGCAATTTGAATATGATTGAAAATTGAAATGCTCGTTGTATCTTTTCTGTTTGCGGGCGAACATAGAATGGAAGGTCATTTTTGGGACACCCTGTAAAATTTCCAAAACTTAACGAAATTAAAAAATTACATTAATCTAGACTAGGCAAAATAATTTAGAAAAATGTGTACCTCCGAAGGATCCGTTTGAGAATATTGTAGAATGCTAATTATTTCTGTGTTGGCGCAATTTCAACACGTGCAAAATTCACTAGAATTTATTGAAGACATTAAACAATAAAATCAAGCGAACAGGAGTTATAATATTTTTCGGCAGTTGTATTCAAAATATATTAGAGAATATTGTTGTTAATTTGGCACAATAATTTGCCGTGACGAAATATCAAATAGCACGTGCAAGTTTGTATGCACATCTTGTACATACCTATATAGAGCCGGTAGAGAAACTTGGAACGATTTCTGTCTTATTTTCTTGTTCGTGTTTTTGTATATACTCGCATAACCACAACCACTGGAATATCGCATACACACGAAATACGATATGATTATATGTTTGCAATTTGTAGAATATATAACGGGTACATGTACATCTGCTAGGCCTGGCGCCGGGACGGGAGTCATTCCAAGTCAAGTAGTGGGTTCCAGAAGACGAAAGAACTCGATTCGCAATCTCCGAACCGAATAAAAAACCGAGCCCGACTAGTTTACTTATAATGACAAGAGTTAGAAGACAATTTTGGTTATATCTCATTAGCCTGGAAGTTTTTTTTTACTCCTAGTCATATTACTCATACTCGGTCTATGTAGGGTTTCATCATGTGCAAAATATTTTTATTTTTGCACTGGTATTTCAACCAGAATACATTTGTTTCAATGAATAGGTCAAAGATGCACGAGGTGTCTGATGTTGCCGACAGACAGTGCAAAAAAATCAATACGTTTCTGGAGAAATGTTATGAATTCACCCAGAAACGTATTGATTTTTTTGAGAACAGATGATTTGATATATTTTTTGTTAGTTTTCTAAAACACGATACCGACACCGAACTGGATTCTGTACGTATCCGAATGTGTAACATTGCATTGCTTTAGACGTCACTGAAAACCACAACTGGAAATAATGTGATGTAAATAGCTCAATTAGCTTCGCGGGATGATGCCGATTAAAATGCTAATTATAGTAGTGGCAACGTGCTTCCACTATAATTTACTATTAGTCTATTTTTGTTTTGATCATATAGCAACATAACATGGACTTCTACTTCTACCTCTTGTCATGCTCACCCTCGTCATACGTTTTAATTAAATCAAGGGTCATCAGGTTTTATGACAATGACACGAGACTTTGGCTTCACGATCATAAGCTTTTATGAGACTACTACTCCTACTAGAAGCCTGTAGTATTAATCTTCGTATTACAGTGATGCTTTTATTTCCTGGACGATATGACGAAATATTACATTCATTACATAGTAAAAATGCAGGTTTAAAAAGACCTTAAGAATTTTTTGCAATCGGCTTGTTTGTATTACTTAAAATCTTGATTTTTTACGGATTAAAATTAAGTACGGAGAGGGTCAAGTTTCATTGGATTTGTAATAAGAATAAGAATGTTACAGAACGCTCTGACGATAAAGAACTACAAATCTATGTTGTATGTTGTATCTTACTTTGTAATTAATTGGGTATCATTGCGAAATGAATACGATAGATTTTATTTCTGACACAGCTAAGCTGTTTCAGTAAAAATGAAATTACCTAATAAATTATTATGGTTATACAACCATTGCATTGTTACTTCAGTGATTGTAAATTATTTTGACTTTTTGACCAAATCCAAAATAACTTTTACCCAGATTGACTTTTGACCACGTACAAGGGCAACCAAGTGCTAGCGCAGTGCATTCTAGTACACGAGAATATATTTGTATACATGTATTTATTATTACGAACTCAAGTCTTTAATTCGAATTGTAAATGGTCCAGTCAAGTCGAGCTCTTATTATTTAATTCATTTTACTTGAAGTCATTTTTGTATTTTTTGACGATTACATAATTCCTTTTCCTGCATTATTGAAAGCGCATACAAATCAATAATTAAATTAACTTCTGTTCAGGAGTAAATTGAGTGTTAAATACTTTAATTTTCCAAAAATCCTACATTCATGCATTTTTTTTTGCCAAAACAAACTCCACGCACGCACTCCTATTATGATCCTCCCTGTAATATAATTTTGAATCGGCGATCTCAACTTACCCCAATTCTATTAATTTGACAACGGAAGAAAGGGAAAAAACGCGCGCCCGCGGGACCCCGGAAAATTTTCAAATATTTCTGAATCTTTCAACTTTCTTTATTTTTGTCACAATTTTTCAAGTTAATTTTGTATTTTTTGTACTGTTCTTTGCTGTGGATTAATTTTAATTGAGAGGTCAAGAATCCATACAGGTCAAGAGTCAGAGGTAGACGGACACGGAGCATTAGAATTTAATTTGGTAAGTCTGGTCAATCAAATTTATTCTGTGATGGTGTGTGTGTCATTGACCCACCCGGCACCCGGCCAGTATTGGTCTTGGACCTTGGACCGTCTGATGTCTAATTTTCCTATATAAAATTTCTAAATTAACGTGTAATTTCTTTTGACAATTGGATAGTCGTTTTTTTAATTTTTGGACAAGTTTTTTTTTGTACACAGTTATGATCTTTTTTGGAATTTTAAAGTGAGAATAAATAAATGCCTCTTTTTATGTTTTAATTTAATAGAAAAATACTTTATCACAAATTACTTCCGAATTTAATTTAAAAAAACAATTATCGACAAAACGGATAATTGTTGAATTTTAATTATAGATAATATTAAAAAGAACTACACACATTATTAATTCTCTAAGACCGTGTATTTTAGACTACGATTTTTTCCAATTGTCCTAGGGAACGTCATCGTACCCCTAGGAGTAGGAGTAACAACAAGTTCAATATTTAATGGAATCGCCAGCACTAACAGTTTTCGAGAATGTATTTATTAATTTTTTTAAAAAATAAAAAAAAAATACTCTCATTAATTGACATATCCCGAGGGACGAATCAAACTTCAGTTAATTTTTTTTTTTTTTTTAATAATAATAATTTTTTAGAATCCGACAAGATGAACCGAGCAAAGCTAGCGAGCGGCGGATCTGGTCAACGTAATTTAGGATTAAAAAAGACAGATCTTCAACCTCAGCCTCAGCAGTCAAAACCAAATGGAGCCAACAAGAGACTAAATTTTAATAGTGTTAGTTTGACCTCAGCTCCAGAGAAAAGTCGTCCATCTCCTTTCATGGTTCCAAATTTGGTCAAAGCTGGAGTTTCATCAGTCCCTGTCCACGTGACTGGATCCTCAACACAGTCCAACTCCAACTCATCTGCAGATGAAACAATAATCTCATCTGATCCTGAGCGGTCAATGGTCCTAATGCCGCCGCCCTCAGGTCCACTGGGCCAAAGTCATGGACGTGGACAACCTGGTTGTACTTCAACTCCTTTGGTAATTAATAACTTAATTAATTAATTTAATTTTAATAATGAGATAATTTGGTAAAAGGTCCAATTTGGTAAAATTTTAATTAATTTTGGTGTTAATTATTCACAGCCTTCTCCAATTGGACCGCCAGCCAATACGAACGGAACACCTCTCTATCAAATGGACACCGATACTAATTTTCAACCTCAGATGAAGCCTAAAGTCCATAATGGTAGTGCTGGCGTAGACACTCAACGAAATATTAATATTAACGGGCATAAGGCAAGGACACCAAATGGACGTGGAATATCACCAATGAGAAATGTTGGCGGTGGAGACGGTGGGTTAAGTCAAAGTCACAGTCACAGTTCGAGTTCTTTCAACAGCAACGGTTCAGACCAAGACAATGTCAATGCAACGGTTTCGTCTTCCACTGGTGATTTTCATTCTCAAGATTCTTCGTCTTCTTCAGATGTGGACCCAGTTTTTGATCGAGCAGAAGAACTTGTACTTTCACTCCAGGTTAATTTAATTTTTTGCACTTTTTTAAAATTTCTACAATTTTTAATGTAAATTCATAAGATGTGACTGTATTTTTATCTTGCAGGTATTGGCTCGTACCAGGAATCTTGAATTTGAGGTAAAACGACTTGCGGGTGAAAATACGGACCCTTCGAGACCAAAATTTGAATGTTATCCATTTCACAAGGTATTTTTTTAAAAAAATGCTTAGTTTGGCTTGTGTGTCATGTCATTTTTTATTACAATAACTTTTCACGATTTCACTGTTTTTTTCAGGAAATGTTCTCAAACGCAACAACCAACAACTCCCCCGCATTTTTTGCCGTCACTCGCCTTCTATTTGAACTTTTGGATTTTGACGGTTGCAATGAACGCTTTCGTACATGTTGGCCTGCTCACGAAAAGAAACAGGAGTCGGAATATCGTCGAACTTCTTTCCAATGGCTCACTGAGATTTATGAAGTAAATTAAAATAATTCTTCTATATTTTTTGCAAAATCGTATTCGATTTTTTTAAAAATGACTTCACTTTTTTTTTAATTTTAATTTTTAGACCCATCCCGATTTCTTCATCCATGGAAAACCCTCATTCTCTGTCTTTATGAGTCCTTCCGGAGAAAAATGTTTAAAATTGTTGGAGAATTTTGTTCAATTTACTATGTATGCCGTCGCTCATCGACAACAGGGTAAGTGATGTACATATTGAACATATTGTATTTTTTTGACCTTTGACCTGACCTTTGATTTTTTGTATTATTTTTAGGCAATGACCAGCTGACCCGTCAACCAATCCTCCATAAATTTGTATTGGCGGAAGATCCTAAACTATTTCAAACTCAATTGAATGTTTTGGATACACGATGGCAAGTTTTACTCAAATCAGCTGTTGAAACTCAAAAGTCTACAATGATAATGGTTCTACACCGTGATGAGAAAAGAGCGTAAGTTTTGCACACTGTTGCTATGAATTTTGAACCACCATGTATAATTTATGTTTATGTACTTATAAATTTTTCTTTGTGTAATATTAGTAAACACGAGACTCATCAAAAAGAATACAAGGAATGGGTACGAAAGGAATTAGATGTTCTTCTTGACGTAGCACTGGACAGACCGGATCTTTTCCCTGCAGATGCTCCGAACATCATTGCTTATCGACAGGAATATTTTGCAGCTCTTGTTAAGAAACTCCCTCCAATTTCATTATTACCAGATTTTGAGGACCCTCTTGCTTCAGGTTGTCATTTTTTTCAAAAATAATATCGAAAATATTTTCAAAAAATATTTATGATTTATTTTTATTTTTTTGACAGTCATAAATCAAGTATGGAAGGAAAAATTAACTCAATCAAAACAAGTGTTAGAAAATGCCAGAGAATTTGTTGAGAGACACAAGAGACTTTGGGAAATCCTTGATGCTTACGAGACCAATTATGATGTTGTTTTGGATGCAAATAAATTAAAATTACGATGTTTAACAGAGGTAAAAATTTTGCGAATTTTTGAGTCGTGATTGAGCTAAAATTATACAGTACAGGGTGCTCCAGAAAATATTACAATCAAATTTTAATTACTTTTTTTAGGATGACAACGACAACCCAGAGTCAAAAAATAATCCAACGGAACTCAGTGAAATTTTTTCAAAGATGACAAAATTTTTGAATGAATTTCGTGGAAGAATAGAGCAAGTTAATGATTTGTCTCCTGAGATTCTGACTCAACTCACTACACAAGAAGAACGTATCAATTATCTCAAGCAACGAGCAGAAAAAATGAGGGCAAAGAAACGTCAAGACATTAAAGGAGAAATAGCCAGAACAAAATTCAAAATTAAAGCCATGTCTTTAAAATTTGATGGAATTGATTGGAGTCGTTTGTCCAAAGCTAAACAATTCTTTAGTGAGTCAGATAAGTTCACTTGGACTCCGCCAAAAGAAATAGATTTTAATAGACACACAGGATTAACGCCCAATTTTGAAAGACTAAGGAATTTTTTGGATGATTCATTTCTTGGTAAGTTCTTTGGAATACAATTCCACTATTTTTTGGCATTCGGTGAAATGATAATAAATCTGTATTTTTACATTTGTGCTTCAGGTGCAGCGGATGAGGAATCCACTGACGGAGTAGCTACAAAAATTGATCCAAAGCCGATTCATGAGTCCAATTATTCTGAGCGATCAACTCTAGAGAATACAACGGATAATCAGGCGGAACACGGAACTGTAATTCAAGTTCATGTGGATTCAATCTCAACACCTTCATCTGTGGCAGATTCTTCATTCAACGAGACTGTCATCAGTCACAGTCACAACATTACTGTGAAACAAGCGCATGCTGTGCGATCGTCACCAGTCGTCTCAAATTTACAAAATACTCCTACACCTGCGCATCCGCATGTCATGTTTGCAACCACACCTACACCTGCCTCTGTAATTGGCAGAAAATCAAAATCCATTTCAAATCTTTCAATGGATCGTGTCTTGGATACTTATCGACGACTTTCACATTCACCGAATTCTCCAATCAATACGAGTGTGTCAGAAAGAAGAAAAAGTAGTTTAATGGGACGATATTTACCGAAGGATCCAGGTCCCTCAGGAAATCCGTCAGCGGATTTATCGTTGTCTGAAATGATGGGAAATTTAAATTTAAATTTGTCAAATTTGAGTCTGTCCTTAGCAGATGACATTGATGAAATGGTTTGTAATGGAATTATGGATGAGTCCATGGGTGATTTTGATTTTGAAGATGGTTTGTCATTTAATTTTGGAAATATGGAACTATCATCAGATAATCTTGTTAAAAATGAACCAGTACAAGATTTCTCAGCTCCAACCCCAGTGTTTGTGCCAGTGCCAGTACCAGGACAAATTAATGATAATTATGAACGTGAACGTGTTAAGAATGAAACGCCCTCTACGTCTACAGAGACAGAGACGTCATAAATTACGAATAAATTAAAATTAAATTAAAATTCTCCATTAATTCAGATTTACTAATTAATTAGTAATTTAGTCTTCTTAATTGAATATTCATTAACATTACTATTTTAATGGAAACCAATAATCTGCTAATTAAAACCGATAATTTAGATTTTTCTGTATGGCTAGAATATTTGTATTCTTTTTTTTTTGTACTCAATGCGTGTGTACGTGTGTAATAAAATGGTCAAGTCAATTGATTCGATTAACCTGTAATTTGTAAGTATGTATTAATTAGAAATGTGAAATTATGACAGAAGAAGCAATAATTATTATCATCACATTAATTAAGTACCTTGTGTAACGTAAAGCACGTGTACTAACAGAAATATTCAAAAATTGAATAAAAATTGATTTTTCTTGAAAACATAATGCATACGCTGACGTTACTTCATATTTTTTTGGGATTTTCTCATGGCAACTATTAATTATAGTCGATAATTGCAAACAAAATATTTCTACCAGCATAGCAATTCTTGTCCACATAATTCCGCCCAAAATACATTTCAAAGAGATTTCCAAATTTTCTCGAACATTTATCGGGGAAAATGAATTATAATTAGACTTGACTAAATTAAAAATCGACTAGTGTTCTAAATTTTACTTCCATAGTATAGTTAAAAAGTCGGTCACAAAATTATGTCTTCAGCAGCACCTTTGGACAAGCGAACCTTGGCCTACAGCATTCTAGAGTTTCTGGACCGCGAGGCCAACAATGAGAGCTCCACGGGAGACAGCCGTGAATTGTTGGAAGTAGCCATACGAAATATCGAGACTGTCTTCAACGTTGATTTGGCCAATGAAGAACTCCGAGCGTCTCAACCATTGGACCAAATCTATCAAGATTTCGTGACGGAAAATTCTGGGAATGAAAATTCCGCTGGTCCAGATGTGAGTGTAGTAACATAAATTAATATATAGTTAGCCGAAAATTATGTACCGTACTGTGGATTTGATGTACGACTATGATTTATTTTCCAAAACAGTCAGACCTAATCATTTACACTGGAGAAGTCTATGTCGTCCCTGAAGTCGTAAATGAGGAAAATCAGCGCTTGGCAGAGAGTCATTCAAACTCAGCGAATATCAACATGATTGATGGACAATTCTGGAAAGCTCTTGAGAACTACACATTGTAAGAATATTGCTAACTTTTGTCCTTGGTAAAATTGAAATTGTGCTGAAATTGAATACTTTTGAAGTGTAATTTTTTTAACTGCCTCAATCTAGGGCTATTAATTTGGATGGACGGAATGCTGTTTATTTTTGTAATCGGGCTGCGTCATATTTACATTTGAAAAATTTGGCTGAAGCTCTTCGGGATTGTCAAGTGGCCATTCAATTGAACCCGAAATATGCTCGAGCTTATGAATATATGGGGTAAACTACACTTCTATTGCGAAACAGCAAGGGCAGACTTTAACCACTACACTATAACATGCAATAAATTAATTACTGTGCGTACATAATAATTTTGTATAATTTCTCAGGAAGGCGTACTCCGCCATGAAGGATCACGCAAGGGCTCACTCATCTTACTCTAAGGCAGCTCAGTTGGAACCAACCAATGAAACGTACGCCAAAAATATTCTGACTCCCAAGACCGAGAATGCTGGGACGAGTACGAGTACTTGCCAAAGGTGCCCAACCCATACATATGAATCTTTCTCTTTTTTGGGTTGGAAACTTTGGGAAAGACACGACTGACACATTTTTGTAAATGTGTCGTTTTGTAAAAAATATGGTCAATTGACGTGGCTCACCTGTAATTTCTATGTATTGGTTAGAAATGTGAAATTATGACAGAAGAAGCAATAATTATTATCATCACATTAATTAATTAATTATGCAACGTATAAGCACGTGTACTAACAAAAATATTCAAAAATTGAATAAAAATTGATTTTCTTGAAAAGAAATGTATAATTGTATATGAATTTCACATCTCGTGTTTCTGAAATAATTTTCAATGAATTTGAAAGAATAAAATTAGATTTTTATACCCTCGAAATTCAGATTGTCTTCATGGCAACTCTTAATTATACTTTTTATGTACACGCCGATAATTGCAAACAAAATATTACCAACAGCATACCAATTCTTGTCCACAAAATTCCGCCCAAAATACATTTCAAAAAGATTTCCAAATTTTCTCGAACATTTACCGAGGAAAATGATTTTAAATTAGACTTGACTAAATTAAAAATCGACTCTAGTGTGCAAAATTTTACTTCCACAGTATAGTTAAAAATTCAGTCACAAAATTATGTCCTCAACATCACCTATGGACAAGCGAAACTTGGCTTACAGCATTTTGGAGTTTCTGGACGGTGAGGCTAGGAATGAGAGCTCCAGGGAAAACACACGTGAATTTTTGAAAGAAGCTATGCGAAATGTCGAGAGTGCCTTCAACGTTAATTTGACAAATGAGGAACTCCGAGCGTCTCAACCATTGGACAAAATATACCACGAATTTGTGACGAAAAATTCTGGGAATGAAAACTCGGTTGGCCAAGATGTGAGGGTGTGTTACACCGTAATATATAGTTGGTCAAAACTTATGTACCGTCCTGTGTCAATTTGATGTATGACTCTGATTTATTTTCTAAAACAGCCAATTATCGACACTGGTGAAGTTTATGTCGTCCCTGAAGTCCCTAATGAGGAAAATATGCGCTTGGCAGAGAGTCATTCAGGTTCAGGGAATATTAAGATGATTGATGAACAATTCTCGGATGCTCTGGAGAATTACACAATGTAAGAATTTTTTTCGTAAAATTGAAATTGTGAAATAATTTCTTTTAAATGGTTCAATCTTTAGGGCTATTAATTTTGATGGACGGAATGCTGTTTATTTCTGTAATCGGGCTTCTTCATATTTCAAGTTGAATAATTTGGCTAAAGCTCTTCGGGATTGTCAAGTGGCCATTCAGTTGAATCCAGAATATCCTCGAGCTTATGATCACATGGGGTAAGATCCACTATTACGAAACATCAAGAGCAGACTTGTACCGCTTTACTGCTTTAACGTGAAATTAATTAATTAGTGTGCGTGCATAATAATTTTGTATCACTTTTCAGGAAGACATACTCTGCAATGAAGGATCACAAAAGGGCTCACTTATGTTACTCTAAGGCGGCTCAATTGGAGCCCACCAACGACACTTACGCCAACAATGTGCTCATTGGTGGGATGAAAACGACTAGCAGGCCGAGGAGTACGACGCAAATTACGTCAGGACTTTTTGGCAGTACACGTGTAACTACACATTACTCGTACTCGTGAATCCTGAGTTTTTGACATTGCGTTGATTAAATATAGTACAATATTCAAAAATATTCTCGGCCCTTCAGGGCAATTATTGTTAATTTCTACTTCTCTTTAGAAATAAAATCCAAAGAATGCGGGCGAATTCTTTACTTTTTACAATTAAAATAAATTGTCCACGAAAGTCAAGAAAATCGGGTTAATTTTTTTGGCTTTCGAAGAATGTTAAGAAATTTTTGTAAATGTGTATTTGTGTGTAAAAATAGTCAATTAACTCATCGGCTCACCTATTATTTGTATGTATAATAGGTGAGAAATGTGAAATTATGACAGAAGAAGCATAAAATTATAATCATCGCACGAAACTAATGAATTACTTTAACTCAAAAATTTAATAAAAATTGATTAATTTTTCGGAATTAATATGTTCGGCATTTCAAAATTCACACAAATATTTTTTGTCAACAATAAATTAGGTATTAGTGGTGGACGGAGATTGTACGAAGTCGGTCTTCGGAATTTAATTGAATCAATTAATTAAAAGAAATATTGAATTAGAATGTCTGGATTAATAACTGTGAATTCCCAAAAAACAATAATTCATAATTTCAAAATTAACATTGGTTTATCGGGCATGGTCAAATATTTGCGAATTGCAAATAATGTATTTTCGAACTCATTTATTATTCCAATTTATTGTATGAATTCTCCACAATTTATTAAAGTTCTCAATCTTTTGAACTGAACTGAAATCAGTTGAATTAATTATAATATTTTCTCTTTCTCATGGCAACTCTTGTTCTCTGTACGTGTAAGTCGATCAGTGAAAACAAAATATTAGCAGATTTTTGTTCATGTCAACAAAATTCCTGGCCAAACGCCACGCAGAGACTTCTAAACGATTTCAATTTACTTTGAACAGTTATCCGGTGAAATTAATCCTAATTAATCAGCTGACTCAATTTGTCTTCCTACATTAAATTATGGCCTCGGCGAGTTTGGACAAGCGAAACTTGGCCTACAGCATTCTAGAGTTTCTGGACCGCGAGGTTCAGAATGAGAGCTCAACGGGAGACAGCCGTGAATTGTTGGAAGTAGCGATACGTAATATCGAGACTGTTTTCAACGTTGATTTGGCCAATCTGGAACTCCGAGCGTCTCAATCGTTAGACCAAATATACCAGGAATTTGTGGCGAGAAACCGTAGGAATGAAAACTCAGGTGGTCAAGATTCTCCAGAGGTGAGCGTAGTAACATATATGTAGTTGGCCGAAAATTATGTACCGTCCTGTGCATTTGATGTATGGTTATGATTTATTTTCTAAAACAGCCAACCATCAACACTGGAGAAGTCTATCTCGTCCCTGAAGTCGCAAATGAGGAAAATATGCGCTTGGCAGAGAGTCATTCAAACTCAGGGAATATTAACTACATGGATGGACAATTCTGGGATGCTCTAGAGAGCTACATTTTGTAAGAATAAATTTTCATGGTAACATCATATTGTCCTGGGTAAAATGAAAATTGTGAAGTAATTTTATTTTAACTGGCTCAATTTAGGGCTATTAATTTGGATGGACGGAAACCTGTTTATTTCTGTAACCGGGGTGCTTCATATTTAAAGTTGAATAACTTGGATAAAGCTCTTCGGGATTGTCAAGTGGCTATTCAATTGAATCCAGGATATGCTCGAGCTTATAATTATATGGGGTAAGCTTTCTCAACTGCCAAATAGCAATGACAAACTTTTACCACTATGCTGCCACGCCAGCTATACTAATAACACTAATTCAATTGCTGTGCTGTGCAGTGCGTAATAATTTTGTAATGTTTTTCAGGATGGTCTACTCTGAAATGAAGGATCGCGCAAGGGCTTACTTGTGTTACTCAAAGGCAGGTGAATTGGAACCCGCCAACGAAACTTACGCCAACAATGTGCTCATGAATACACAAAATATCCAGGATTTTTTCTTCCACAGCCTATCCTATTCTGTTGAATCATCCTCGCCACCCACGCCAGACTCGCCACCTACGCCAGACTCGCCGCCCTGACACATTTTTGTACTCATTGCGTATTAAACATCTCTTATTTTATTGAACTTAATTGAACTCGCTGGACACACATAAAACACAATACACATAAATTCAAAATTCACCATTAATCAATAATAATGAAGGAAATAAACCAAAATCTTCTGGAATAATAATCAAGAAAAATAATTCAATGATAGAATTACACAAAAAGAAAGTAGTAATGCATACATTTACAAAATAAGAATACATATACAATCACAAATAAAATATCTCAGACAAATCTTTGCCTGAAGGTAAGGTCCCCAATACGGAGGCTACGTTACCACGTTGAATTGCAATAGATACCCTCTGAAGGAGCGCATTGCGTATTTATATGTGCGTATACAAAATGGTCGATTGTCTCGACTCACCTGTAATTTGCATGTGTTGGTGAGAAATGTAAAATTATGGCAGAAGAAGCAATAATTATTATCATCACACCAACTAATTAGGTGTCTCAACTCAAAAATTGAATAAAAATTTATTTATTTTTTGAAAATAATGTTTTCGCTATAATATTATAAAATTCACACAAATGATTTTTGTCAACAATTAATAAATTAGAGGTGGACTGAGATTGTGCGTTGCGTCGTCTCTGCGTGTTAAGTCCGGCGTTAGGAATTGGAATCAATTAATTAAAAGAAATATTAAATGTCTGGAATAATTGCCGGTGAATTACTAAGAAATAAATCTAATAATTTCAAAATTAACATTGATTTATCGGGTGTAGTCAAATATTTGTAAATAATATATTTTTGGACTCAAATATTATACCACAGTTAATATTGTGAATTCTCCCATTCATTTAACTTCTCAAACTGTTTAAATGAAGTCAGTCCAATTAATTATAGTTGCTCATGGCAACTCTTGCTTTCTGTGTGTAAGCCGAAGAGCGAAAACAAAATATTAGCTTTCCGTATCTCTCGAAAAAATTGCTGAACAAATACCACAAGCAGAGATTTTCAAATTTACGAATTTAATTTACCTTGAAAATTTATCGAGTGTAATTAACCCTAATTAATTAACTGGCTGAACTTAGCTTCCTCAGATTAAATCATGTCGTCGGGACCTTTGGACAAGCGATACGTGGCTTACAGTATTTTGGAGTTTCTTGACCAAGAGGCTAAGAATGAGAGCTCCACGGAAGACAGAGACAGACGTGAATTGGTGGAAGTAGCTATGCGAAATATCGAGTCTCTCTTCAACGTTAATTTGACAAATGAGGAACTCCGAGCGTCTCAACCATTGGACAAAATATACCACGAATTTGTGACGA
>JAQIXO010000685.1:0-16580 GCA_034700305.1 Protaphorura armata
TATTTTATGTTTTTTGCAAGTAAAAATCCCCGGGGAATTCCCCGGGGACCCCGGTACAGAGAATTTTATACCCGTTTCCCCCGGGGACAGAAAACGGAACGGGGAGTCATTCCCTAGTTCTAATGGAGAGACTGATCAATTAGAAAGTCAACAAATACTGAACTGTCATGAACACATTGCATTGAGCATTCTAATTCAGAGCCTTAGTTGGTTGGATGGAGGTTTTGAACTGTGTTCCTGTGTTTTAGTATTAGTATTCCTTATGGTCATGACATGACAAACACTAATTCATGAATAATTAATTGTGAAAGTGATCAAATAATTTGTTCTACATCCTCGTTCTACTACTATTCTCTTAATTGTCAATTAGACTTCATTTATTCATTTTATTCTTACAAAATTGATCTCCAAAATAAAGTTTTCTGTGCTTCATTTAAACGACTGTTGATCAAATTGTTCCAGCAATGCCCTCCGGAATACAACTAACTAGGAGCACGATAAAAACATGTTGATTGGCTGATTATTTAATTTGACAATGCGAAAAGTTCGAGGATTTAAAGCATTCACGTTGGAGCAATATGAAATGGTCAGAAGCACTTTCTGGTACTTTTCATATTTCTTTCATCAGAACGGACGGACAGACTGATGCAATTTACTCCGTATGATTACGTCGCAAGACTTAATAATCTAAATATTGATTGAATTCTCTCATCCATTTTGACACGTGTTGTTAGGTATGATTTGATTGTAACGTTATTATAATGCCATTGTGCTGCGAAGGCCGCTGCCACATTTATGATACAAAATGCGATAATGTCTACAGACAGACACACAGACACGACCGAACAATGTAGCCTGCAAGCAGCCTTTAATAATAATTGTGAATTGTAATGTAATGTAACGGTAGAATTGAAATAACATACAAATAAATACACAAGTCTAGAGAACTAGAGATGACTCAATTTCGTTTGTTTTTGACCCCATCCTCTTGATCTTTTGAAAGAGAGAGATGATGGCGTTCTGGAGAGATGTGTTATTCAGAACGAGTAAACCGTCTGTGTTCTTCCTTGCGTCTCTCTCAAAATTGTAGTCTTGATCTCTAAGAATTAAGAGTCTGAGGAAGTAGTTTCTACTCCTCCGAGAGCCATGCCAATGATGTCTGAGGGTTAGGGGGACATATCCAAAGATGGGTTTAGGGAGTGCCGATAACTTTTGAAAAGTGGCTTTAGAGTAGGCGGAGATTGATTTGAGATATCCACGGTTCAAATGAGGAATAATATGTGTGATCTTTGGACGTGAAATGTTATAGGTGAGGGCCCCCACAAATCGTCTGTCCCCTTCACCCATGATGGCGAACTCAGGTAGTCCGTTGATGAGACGAAATGCAGTGATCGACATTGCCCATCCACCACCAGAAAGTCCAGGCCTTTTTCTTTTTACTCCTCCGAGAGGGCGGTGGTGGTCGTGGTGTTCATTGTAAGCAAAAGAAGTGTGGTTTCCAAGTAGTTCCTCATTATGTCTCAAAAATTCAAGGATTTGGAACAATTGAACAACAGAGTATTTGTCCAATGCTTGGAGCGTGAGGTCAATCCAATCAGTTTGATGGAATGACATGTCAGGGTCCATCCAAGCGACCCACTTAGCATGACTCGGCAAACGAGACACAGCAATATTAACCAGATTTTCTGTCATCCAATAGACAGAGTGGGACTTGAGTTGAATGTGGAATGGATGGTTGGACTGAGTGACTTGGAATTCAGATTGATTCAAAGTTGGGAAAATACACTCGATCGTAACCAGTTGAGCCCCCGTCTCTTTCATGTGTTGAGCAAAATTGTGGTACAATTCGTAGCGTCGGGGATCCGAAGCAGGGTTAAAAATTGCAGCGATGACGAAGAATGAATCCCTGTCTTTATTCGCAGAACATGTATCTGTCCCACTCAATACATCCTGCCCAGCTCCTACAGTAAATTATACATTATGTTCATTCAAGCCAAATTTATTTTTCTTTAGAAAATATGACCATGTCAAAATTTATAAAATAAAATTTAATGGGGTATCATAGTGTTTCTGACCATTTGAGTCCGGATCTCTAGTAGTCTCATCCTGAGGAGAACATTCCATCTATAATTTAATCAAAACATCTTCATAACATTGATGATTGATTGATAATATTTATATAATCGGTTTATTTGTATTACGAAAAATTTGTCGGAGGTTTCAACTGAAGTCCTTTGGGAGACGGTGAAAGTGACAGCCACACCAACAACAGTCAAGGCTAGAAACTTGAGATAATTTGTCAGCATTTTGGGGCAGTAGTTGCAGAACTAACTATGAAATGACTGAATCGATTCCATTTGAGAGTTGAGAGATGGAATGAATACAGTTGTAATTGTTGCAGATTTTTAGCATATGGTGGTTTACTTTTTATTAGATTGTTTTTTTTTATTCCAGACGCCTCATCTCTACAACCATGTGTTCTTTATTTTACTTGAGTGGATGAGACTATGAGACTGGCATGATAAATGTCATTGAATGCATAAATGTCATACAAGGAAAAGGATGTTATTCAAGGAATTATGTTCAAAGGTACGTTTCTGTCTTCAGTTTGTAATTTCTACATCTCTTGTATTTAGTGTCGTTCGTGTTCATAATATGAATTTCTATTGTAAAAATCATTTTTTGTTCAATTAATCAACAGAGTCTGACGAAGATAAAAAAGAAACCGGTCACTCGTTTTGAACAGAAGATATGGTTTTTTATTTCGCATAAATTCATCAACATGAATTTAAGAGACTGAACATTTCGAGTCTTTTTAGTTAGAGGAAATTACCCCTCCCGGGGATAAACAAAGCAAAGTTCTGGTGAAAAACGGCTACTGTACTATTTAGTTAGATATTCAATGTTTACTATAACGTGAATATTGCCTTGCTGGGCGCCAACTCCTTTGTCTCAGTAGAAATATTGTCAAGTATGCAGAATTTACTTTTACGTATCGAAAAGACGTTTTGATTTTTTAAATATTGAATTTCAGATAAAAATTTGTCTAAAATTCGCCCATGTGTCTGAACAGACCAAGATCATATGAATAGAATTTTTCCGACCAATTTTGGATGGAAATAACGGTAATAGTATGGGTGGCCGGTTTCACCCCGTGTCCAAACTTCCCCAACTCTCCCCTACTAATTTAAATGTGAACTAACGCTTACACTGTCCTGTCCAAGGAATCTTCCTTCATTGTACAGGGCAGTTCATATTTAGCTGTGCCTATCACGCCACTATGCACAATATCCTAGTCTTTGAAGGTGCTAAAGTTTTATTGACCACGCTGTGAATTAATTGCCAGGGTTATGAAAATGAAAACACTCAATACCTACATTTCCTTCGGGCTCACTGAAAACAGAGTGTTCTGTCCAATTACATGACAGATAGTACAGAAATCCTCGAAGCGTGTAAGAAAATTAGTATTCTAAAAGAACAATAACACGGACATTTAAGAGTGGTTAGAAATAATTGATGTTGGATACTTTGCGCCACAAAATATTGACATTTTCTGGCATGAAGGCGTAATTAGTCATTGTTCTAGGAAATGTCAATGTGGGAATGATTTATTACAAATACACACCGATTTATTAGCCCGTGGACTCCAGTCCTGTAAAGGGCTTCTAAAATCGCGATGTCCGCCCGTCCGTCCGAGATTCGCAAGCTTCTCACATTAACAATCTAACCCCACATGCTAAGCACCATCTAGCATCTGTCCCTACGTTTCCTCTGTCCTACCTGTGATAATGGAACGGACTCCCGCGAATAAGAAAAGCTCATAATATTTTCTATTGCTTGCTTTCTGCTATGTTGGTTTGAAAACGCCGTCAAGTTTAAAAACGTAGTGTGAGGTAAAATCGTTGACCTCACCGTGAGTGTCACGGAGGACTAGATAACCCATAGAAAAGAAAGACAACCAGGAGCTATAATTACAACTAATTAGTTCTAGTAAAATCAATTATGTATAAATACGACTGCTTTCAATAATTTTTACCCCATAATCTGGGTGGTTACAACATTTATAGCATAAGCTACCAGTATACCATCCGCTGTTTTTTATAGCATATGTTATGTTGAATTTGGTGACACGTAAAATAAAGAATTTGAATTGAATTGGGTGGAATTAATTTGTTGTGGGGAGTGAGAAATACTTGTATAGAAAATTCGTGTGGTAAGAAATCATTTTTATTAGGTACGTCACATTCAACTATTCATTAAATGTCACACTATGAACAGAGTAAATTATTTCTCTATTAATTAGGATTTGATTTGAGATAATTAATTGGTCTTCACATGAATAATATTCTTAGTTTCGAAGAATCGACTACAGCGTGAATTATGAATTGGTCTCATTTTGTCAATGCAGCCAGTGAGTGTGTTGTGGAGATGAATTGTTGAATTTATCTCAGACAGTGTCGTTTTGTCGAAACATTGAAAAATCCATCGAAAGAATGGATCTCTATCCTCTGTTATAAAGGTTTTCCCAGCTCCATGTAAAATCTCAATTTCTGAGTTCTTACTCTTGCACTCAAATATTTGGTGACACAGGGCGTGATAGAAATCTTGTGAACAATTGAGGACCTTCACTTCTTCCGAATGGTAATGAAAATAAATGTTCAAAATGTCCTAGAGGAAAACATTTGTCACAATGAATTTTATCATCCTATCGCAATTAAATGGTGGAAATGTTTATGAATCACATTCTGAAGTAGTCATTTCTATATACTTACTTGATCCCCTACAATAACTTTCCAAAATTTGGTGACTGTTGAACGAATTTGACTCAAAAATTGACTTGCCCGCATCCGTGTCAAATTGAGAAGAAGAACTCCTGAATTGAGTCCCCATTTCCCATGGAACTCTTTGTAACCATTGCCAGCGACGCTGTAGCCAGCTATAGCCATTCCTGCCCAATGCTTCTCTGAGAATCTATCAAGTTCTTTCCATATTTTCTTTGGATTCGTTAGGAATATGGTGTCAGTGTCCAAGTACAATACCGAGGTCAAATTAGGAAGCATGAGTGGGAGAAAGAGCCTATTGGTTGCACAAGGTTTGAACATTGTATATAAATCCTCGAATCCTGTAGAAAAGAATCAGCATTTCAAAAGATTAGTCAAGAGTGAATCGAAAAGTACAGTTCTAGTCTTGGAATTTTTAGGCCAACACTTGTTGAGATCAGCCACACTTGGGTCAAGTACAAAAAAAAATCAGTGTTTTAAAGAATAATAATATGTCCGTACATAAATACAGCGACATGACTGGAGTCCGACTTACCTGAAGGATATTTGACAGGCATGTAAGTTAAATGGACAAGATGACGATACACTCGACCCCATGACTCATCCTGATTGAGAAGACTCTGGAGTTGATTGAATGTGGCATTGGAGTCTGAGAAAATAATGAATTCAATGCAGTCGGGGTCTGTGTCGTTGGTCAATGGGGTGCCGGTGTCGTTCTGAACCTGACCCTTGAACTTGTAGAATTTGCTCATGAGGGTAATGGACTTGAGTAAAACATGAGCTTGACTGAGTTGAGTCGAAATGTTCCCAGTCTCTACATATGTCCAATTTTTGTCCGTGAAATTGTCCGGAGGTTTTGGTCCACAGATGGCAGTGGTGAAGGTCATTCTACAAGTCCGTTGTCCAAGTGAATGTGGGCGTGGTCTTTGCTTGGACCCAGTGAACTCAGCAAGAAAATTTATGTAGAGAACGAAAATGAAGAAAATCATGACTGCGAGTGGGAAACGAGCCCTCCGAGATATCCATATCGTCCGAATCATCATCACACCGCGTTCCAGCAACTGAAAGACAAAATAAAATCTCTTGGATTTTGTATTCATGTTTCTCCATGTGATTTTAATAAATTAATTGTTGAGGGAGTACAATATTTTAATAAGAAATACTCGCTGTTAGAGACCGTGTATCGAGTTGCGAATTTTATTTTCTTTCTCACTACTATGTGTATAATACGAAAATCCGTCTCCGCTTAACCACTTCAAGCAAAACTCAATCACTTTGTACAAAATCAAACTTTGGAAGAACGACAGTGTTTCAGAAATCAAAATCTCGTCATTGATTTTGACAGGAGGCCAAGAGGAGGCAAGGAGGTCAGGAGGTCTGAACGCAATAAATTATCTGACCATCTTTAATGATTGTACTTGTTAATGTGCATTTTGGCTTCGGGCGTCATGGGTCATTGCTGCAGGAGGGACGGAATGATTTATTACAAATACACACCGATTTATTAATAAAAAATCTCACCTTGAATACAAAGTCTAACAACCGTCGAGTGCTATGAATTAATTAATTAACTTTGATTGACATGAATAATATATTTAGTTTTCAAGAATCGGTTACAACGTGACTTGTGGGTTGGTCTAATCCTATCAATACACTCAAAGCATATTGTGAGGAGAACAGTCAGAAAGACAGTATATTTCATTTTGACAGATCATCATGACACATCATGATTGTGGACTAAGAAAGGAAAGCGAGTTTAGTGTGTGCGATCGACGTAAGTACCAAATTCGAACTAACGACACTGAGTTTATCACCAACTGCTCACATTGAGATTATCTTTAGTAACCCACCCTTGAGATTAATGAAATCTCGTTTTTCCTAATTGGCATTTTGTAATAACTTGTGACCAACGTTCAAGCCATTCGTTGATAGATAACACAAAATCTATTTTCTCCGTCCAATTGTGAAATACGAATAAGAAAGTGTATGTGATCCAAGCATATGGCATGCTTTTTAATCTTTAGTGCGTCTTTTTACTGCACAGTATACGGTAGAGGTGTAAACGGGTCGGGCCAACCCGACCCGTGCTTAGGTCGGGTCGGGTCAAGAATTTAACCAATTAAGTTTTTCGGGTCGGGTCGGGCCACCGAAGAAAGAAAAAGTAATTCTCGGGTCGGGTCGGGCCACCGAGAAAGGAAAAATTAATTTTCGGGTCGGGTCGGGCCAACAGCCAACAGAATCGATTTACTAAAAAGTACTGATAAATTTCATCTAATAGAGAAAATTAACCATGAACTCTTGAAACAATTGGTCAGACTACTCGAACCAGTAAAGGAATATTCGAAGAATTCATCTAATAATACTAGCCTAGGGTCTATTATTAAATACGGGTCGGGTTGGGCCATAAGGTTATATTTTTGAAAACGGTCGGGTCGGGTCGGGTCGGGTCTACGATTCACTCCAATAAAAACGTCGGGTCGGGCCACGCCATAATGTCAAAAACTTCTTCCGGGTCGGGTCGGGTCCTACCAAGTCATTATAAACTCGGGTCGGGTCGGGTTGTATAACTTGGACCCGTTTACACCTCTAGTATACGGCACGTGCAGATCATTAATTCGTAGAAATAAATTTGCAGTGCGGGCAAGTGAAATCGCATATAAGCCAACTCATCCATCGTCTAATATTAATGCTAAAAATAATTTGATTGACTAAAATTTAAATGGAAAATCCTATATTTCATTCAATATTGCGTTAAAACTATTATAATTTTTACGTTTCCGTACACGTTAAAGTTTAGTGTGTGAAATATTTATGATTAACAGTAATTTTTGAATAGAAGTAATCGTTTGTACTTAAGTTTTACATAATAAATGGAAGTATTTAGAATTAAGAAATAATTCTTATGTCCTTTCGCCGTCCGTGTCCTTTTCATCGTTATTGCGAAAGACCACAGGACCAAGGTGTACGTGGGTGGGTGCGTGCGGGGCGCTCTCCTGGTCGCATTTCTTAACCGAATCACTTCAAGTTTCGTGTGCGCGCCCCTTAGGCGCTAACTTAGATTAAGTTTGTTAATCCAAACAATAAAAGGAGAGATAAGCGATAATATGAATATATGCTATGTGTGGCATCTCTCTCTAAATCCACGACTCAGGATCAATCAGGCCTTCGGGCGAATGTCCAGAGTATAAAACCAGTTGTTTGTTTGTTTGCCTAATAAATTTCCTTGAGTCAATCTGGAGTACAGATATCTAAGGTGAGATTGACTTGTTTGAAAAGCTGTTATATATCTAGAGTTTTGTGCACTGGAGTCGTCTATTCACAAGGTTTTCGACTCCACGGAAGCACTTCAACCTAATATTAATAATTAATAACCTATCAACAAAATTCCTTATGATATTTCTCCTAAGGAAAGTGTGGTGGCGATGATTTATTCAGAATTCGTGTTGTCCCGTAAAGAAAACAAGTACTTCATTTGGTTAAACTATACATTTCCGTGAACCCAACGCGACTGTAAAGGTACGTCTTTATCAGAACATTATATCCGTACTCTCGCGCTACTGAAAAAATCGACTCAGCTCAACAACAGTTCAAGAAAGTTCAAGTGTGTCGATGACACCAATGTACTTGCGCTTACATGAAAATAATCAACTGAATAACACAGATGCGGAAACTTATTGCGTGTTTGATGTACGGAGCATCGTTCTTTAAATAATTTATACCACCAACATTTGGTATCAAAATACGTGCGGGTTATTACAAAACGCCACGTCGCTTTAATACAGGGGTCATTTTAAAGACGTACGTGTACAGAGTGACTTGAATATTCTTTGTAGAATTAACTTGGTTAGAAGTTAGAAGAAGAGAACAAAATGTCGGTGATTAAATTATTGTGGTTGTTGAAAGCTATCATTGACATTTCAAAGCATGCCTGTGACGCTGGAACTGTCGACTTTTCTATTTCAAATCCGTTCGACGTAAACCCATTTTTGGAGCACGCTGAGAATTGTTCCATACATCTAATTTCATACATGAATATTGACTTGACACCTCTCCTTCAGCCCATCGTTCTCGTCAATCTCGTCACAACCAATTACACTTACAACAAAAGCCCATGCCTGGTTGAATTTAATACGGAGAAAAATAGGATGTTAGGCGAATTCTGTTACTCCGGATGGGCACAAGGACATTTGAGAGGACAAGTCTGTGCGGCCGTCACGTTACTATTTCCAAAAGAAATCAATCATTTTCACTTGGCATATTCTTATATGACTATGTTCTGGATGCAATATCAGTATTCTGTTGTTATATCCTATACAAAACTATACAAACAGATAATTTATTCGGGAACTTTGAGTGAAACGATTGCAAGGGAACAGGCAAGTTTCGAACAGTATCAGACTAAGGTTGATAGCAGTCTGTACGATTACCATGGTCCACAACCCGCACCTGTATTTCTGTACCACAATTCGGATTCAACTCAATTCGTTCTCCTTTCAATGTAGAGGTGTAGATTCATCACTGGACCCCACAAGTACACGACAAGGATTTCAAGAGTATCACTCCAGGTACTCTAGATTAAGTAAATATCCATCCAGTTTTTCCAACTCCTTGGAAGGAAATATTCCTTCCAAACCTTCCATCTTTTCACTTTGGCCAATATTATGAATGTTACCAAAACCTTGGCGCCCAGGATTACAATCATTAAAATCCCGACAATTTGAGTTATCTGTGTTTGTGTGCCTAGGCGGCATTTCATATGATGATTTTGGTAGACTGAGGCCGAAGGTTCTGTAATTAAGGATTATATAAAAAAAAAATGAATAAACTGCATAAACCACGTAAATTCCGAAAGACCGTTAAATAATTCTGTGAACTCTATCTCACGAAGCTCAGGTGGGCGTAATAATATTTTGAAATTGTCGATCATTCTTTCCTTCTTTGGTTTATGAAAATTTTCTTCTGGTTTGTTGTCTTGTGATTGTGATTGAGAATCATGTGTGTCCATTGTACGCGTGACACCAACTCCAGCGACATCCTCTGTTTCCATGTCTTCTGATACATCAGAGGCATTGTGCTTTAAAAGTCGCCTTTCTACAATTTCTTCTGCTTCCGCTACAGCTCCTTCGGTTTGTCTGAGTCTCTCTTGACTTTCAACTCATAATTTCTTTTGTAAATGTGTTTGCATTTTGTCAAATGAATGTTGATGACGAAGAGGCTGATGAGACACGCCAATAAAAGCTACAAATACAAATGCAATATTTTAACGAAACATTTAACTGAATATGCATAAATAAATTGCAAGCCCTGCTACTTACATTTCGCTACATTAATGCTAGATTATGTCTGGCACGGGTTCACTAGTTAAATAAAAACTTACATAGAATATGACTGCGAGCGAAACAAATTTTTTAAATCGTTTTGCTTTGAGATACACGAAGGATTGCACTAGAGGGTGTCCGAGTAGCTTGTCCCGTACATAAGTATTGCACTCCAGTAATGAGTGCAATAATTCTGTTTCTTTCTGACTCTTGCCTTCATTAATTTGTGATGGATCACGTGCTGGAATGAGTGGCCTACAAACAAGACAATTTAAGCAGACGCAGATCAGGCGCCATTTAATGACAATGATTTGAAAATTTCCTAGTGGTGTAATCTGTACTTACTTAAAGTCTTGAATGACTCGTGACTTATTTTTATCAATACGATTGTCCGGTTCATATATGATGGAATCATCAAGCCGTCGAATAATTTCATCAATATTCCTTGGCATTTTTTCCAAGCTTTCGACAATTGGAAACACATTCTTCGATTTTGTACTCGACCTCCAGAAAAATTAATCGATTGATTATTTAATTAATTGATATTAATTAATTTTCAATAATTTACTCATCTGCAGTTTTTATTCCATGTGTTTTACCAACCATTCGGATTTTGTGACCAATTTCCAGGATTTTTCGAGGAAGTACGATTTAATTTTATCTGAAGCTTGACAAGAATGCATAGTCTGAATTGTTTGACCAAAAATATTCTTGTCTTTAACATCCAAATATGGATTTTCTGAGAAATAGATGAGGTCCATGAATTCCTCTGTGGTACCTGCACCAAAGGTCCCATCCCCATCTGTGTTCATTCCCTCCTGACCATCTACATCTTGAAGAAATGCAAATATGATATTTTGTCTTTGATCACCAGGGGTGACCACTGCAATGGAATTTGGAT
Source organism: Protaphorura armata (assembly GCA_034700305.1). NCBI lineage: Eukaryota > Metazoa > Arthropoda > Collembola > Poduromorpha > Onychiuridae > Protaphorura > Protaphorura armata. Next base: position 11,001 of record JAQIXO010000685.1, read on the forward strand.
CCGCGTCTGAAAATCAAAATTTAAAGGATATTATTCCCGTGCAGGAGGATTTTTCTTTTGTAATATTATGCAGTTACTTAAAGATAGAAGATATCGAGTGATCTCCAGTTGTTTTTCTTTCAATGCCAAATGAAGTAATCCGTTCTTTTCATCCTTTGTCAAATTAGAATCGGATAGAATCTTTGGATTTCTACACTTAATTGCGTTTCTATACAAATCCAAGGCTTGTGCCTTAGACTCTTTATTTTTAACATTATCACTATCACCCGTGCCTCCCTAGTTTACGAAATATGCGGGATCAAAATTGTTTATGTATATGCGCGTATGCACTTGCGGAGGTGAAACTGGAAATACTACTTTCGGCGTTCATTCAATTCATTTTATGTATGTAGTCGTAAAAATTATCAATAATTTTGCTCCACAAGGATTTTTTTCGTCCACAGTTGATAACAGAGAAGAGATTGAGGTCATTTTCAATTTAATGGATGTGTACATGCAATTTTTAAATCTGGGCAGGAAAATTGATGAGAAATGTAAATAATTATTCATGGACGGACAGATCAGACATTCACACCTGCAATCGAAATCGGCACAGTGCGGTGCAGTGCATTCACTCGTTCCAAATCAAAATCAACAGCTGCGTATGGGGTCAGACCTCCCTGACTTGATAAGAATTTATTTTTGTAGGTGTTAATTTTTTTTGTCCCCCATTTGATTAATCCATCCTAATTTACTTTAAATAAATCGGGGACAACCTTACAGGCAAATTCTAGCAAAATAGAACCCGTGTTATTTTAATAAGTGGAGATAAATTGAAACAGCTGAAATTTCTGATCAGCCCGCACCTGCCGCCCAAAATTAACTTGCAAAAATTCATTTCATGTCAAGTTAGGTAGTTCGCTCAATTCTTAATGGATTGATGAGTAGAAAGATGATAAGAAATTATGATTGCATGGTTCGGATGAGGGACAGTAATGCGCAATGTAATAAGCTTGCGTTTAATTCAATTCCATGAAAAATATGTATGTGAATGTGACATTGGTCAAATTGTCCAGACGGGTTGATTCCCACGATTTGTCACAGTAAATTTATGTATAAAAGTCATAGTTAGCAGATGACCTCATTACACTTTTTTATTCTGAGTTTTATTGTGTATATTCCAGTACTCTTTCTTACTCCTAAATTCGATCCTACAATTAAAGTACTGGTTATTGGGTGCCAATGGGAAGCCGTGCAACCCCATTGGCCCAGAGCAGTTTTTGGGGGCGGAGCTTCTGCCCAAATAGTGCAAATCCCTGCACGGACCTAAGCTTCAGTGGACAGTAGTGGTCAGATCGTAGAATTCCCTTGTCAGTAAATTGAAGGTACATGTTTTTATATCTATCACCGGGTTTGCTTCTGTCAATGTTATCTTCTGTAATTCAATTTCAAACTCAGTGCTCAGGAAAGTCGATAAAAATCATTGCAGAATAATGTACAGGGTAATACAGAAAATGCGCTGTCGGATATTCTAACTAATTTTAAAATTTAGAAGATTCCTAAATTTTACAGAGATAATCGCTCCCTCTCGTGTGGATTCTCTTATGGATTTTCCAATTAGTCGATCTTTACAAACTCTTCTAACATTCGCCGAACTTGAAACGTTTTTCCGGATGAGTAGCTGCTAGTCAGGGTCACCATCACCGCCTACATTCGTTCTGATGATGATAATTAAGTCAGAACATTTCCATATGCGTTTAAGTTTTTAGTTATTTATTTTAAGACCGCACGATTCCCAATACACCATATTTTGAGAATGCTCATAAAGGAATAACGCTTTTAATTGATTTCAATAGATGATTGAATAAAATGGAGTTAATCAATTAAATTTACTTACAATATTACTAATTAACATATTAATATTACCAACAAGTCTCTTAACTTATATATTCCGGAAGTACCTAACGACCTCATATTCCATATTATTATCTCCGTCGTACATTTCCACACATAATTTGAATCCAATTGGTCGACGGTCGTTGACATTCAAACTGCCATCCGGATTCGTTTTAAAATTAATTACTACAGTGAAATCAACATGGCTACAATTAAAATCTAAATGCCTTTTTATTCTGTTTTCAATCTGAAGCCAAGTATCAGTTCCACCATTTCCAAGGTTACGGTTGAGTCTTGCTGTCTGTGGTGCTAAATTATACCAGGCAATTGGACCTCCCAATTGTGATGCTAATAAATGTCCCTTCTCATCTTTTGCTCCAACCCCACGCCTTATGCCATACCCATAGGCGTGCATATTTTCCATTTGTCTATTAAATCTTTCGTTAAAGCTGGTGCGTATCGGGCTGATATCTTCAGCTGCAATCATTGTTTGCAAAGCTAATGGATAATCATAACCTTCAAACGTTGTGTAAATAACATCATACTTTCGCCGGTCCGATATTCGATTTCTTATACCATCGATATAAATAATCGGGTACTTTCTTAATAAATATGAATTAGCAAGCGCCTGACAACCAAGTCGCTCAAAATTTTCATGATTCAATTCCCAATACAAGTTTGGAAGGATGGACCGTTTGTATTTTATTCCACCAAAGGCAACTCGGGTGTGTTTATTATGTTGTTTTTTGATATTACAGGAGGATGATTCTGTAGTAGTAGTACTTGAAGTTGTAGTTCTTGAGGTTGTACTTACTGATGTAGTTTTAGGTTTCTCACTTGGAATTGGATGGGGTAAAGGAGGTAATGGGGGAATTCCCAAGGTTGGACGTGGTTTATTAACTTTAGTCGTATGTGATATTGGGGTTGTTCTCGTCGTACGAGGTTTTGAGGTTGGACTGGTAAATGGATTATTCGTTCTGCGGGTTGTAGGTCGACTTGGAATAACAAATTGTGGCCTGCGCTTTGGTGACTTTTTCTTCGGGCATCGCTTAATTATTCGAAGCCAAAGTGGACAAAGCCAATCTGGTAATTTGACATGGTGGTTGACTGGACCGGCATAACTCAATTCAGCTTTACTGTCTCTTCCTTCAACTACTTTCAACTCTAGCTGTAGCTGTAGAATAAATAAACATTATTAATCACAAATTAGCAGTACATAATAATGAAAATAGTACGCTTGTAGGTTAATAAAACGTATAATTCTTACGGAGTAAGATCCGGTAATCGTCAGAGTCACCAAAATGAGAACACAAATATAAGTGTTCATTGTTAATTTGCGTTTTTATATTATGTCGTATTTCACAAAATGTAAAGCAGCTTTTCATAAATTATGTAATCGTGTCTGCCATTTTATAGTGAAATGAGTTTGTGATTTCTTGTTTGAGCACATACAAATATCCAAACCCCAAATTGAATTTGTCATAGAAAATATTATGTTATTTTGCGAGTGAACGAAAACAAGTCGGCTGAACAATCATGAAAAACGGCATTAAGTAACAGTTTCGATTTTTTTCAGTTTAAGCCTGACTTTAATGTAAATATAGATATGAGAGTGACCTGTCTATTGTTAATAACATTGGTGGTGAGTTTTAGTTTGCATTGACCGATCAGAGACTGGTAAACACACAAGGAAATATAAACAAGGTAAAGACATCAAAATACATATTTTTGAGATAAGAATAATGTTATATTAATACTCACGTATCATTACAACGCAATATATTGGTGGCGTTTTAGTCAAAATTATTTACACAATTATTTTTATAATTACTAATTTCATTATTGGTATCGTTCAATTGACGTTTTTGAGCACATTATGTTATTTTGCGAGTGAACGAAAACAAGTGGGCTGAACAATCATGGAAAACGGCATTAAGTAACAGTTTCGATTTTTTTCAGTTTAAGCCTGACTTTAATGTAAATATAGATATGAGAGTGACCTGTCTATTGTTAATAACATTGGTGGTGATTTTTAGTTTGCATTAACCGTTCAGAGACCGGTAAACACACAAGGAAATATAAACAGGGTAGAGACAACAAAGTACATATGTTTAAGATTAGAATAATGTAATATTAATACTGATGCATCATTTCAACGCAATATATCAGTGGGGTTTAGTCCAGTTCCAGTTTTTAATTATTTACACAGTTCTATTTATAAGTACTATTTCCTTATTGGTGTCGTTCAATTGACGTTATCGATTTGTGCAATTGTATGAAAAGTAAAAACCCATCCCGCACGGCGTTTTGTAATTAATCTTAATCAAATTGATGCAAATTTTATTATGAAAACTATTTGACCGACGAAATTAAAAATATTTTCTACTCAAATAACAAATATATTCCATTCCATACATAAGATCCAAGATGTATGATCAAAATTCATTACGTTTATTAAATCCAATTACACAATTTAAATTTCACGAGTAAAAGTACTGACTGAACGTATTTAAGGCTTTGTCCAAACGAAGACGACCAATGGGTGGGAAGTGACTACGTTAAAATGTTTTCAAAACCGACTCAGTTTTTAAAGTTGTGTTACAGCAACTTTCAGATTTTTTTTCAGAATTTTTTTCGAAATGTTATTCGACTTAACGAGTGTTTCACAATTTTTTGGGCCAATTTGAGCAATCAGTGTCAGGCGTTAGAGCACAGAAGAAAGGGAGAGTAAGGTTAGTTAATGCACTAGAATTGGCACATCAGAGATGTGGGTTATGTATACACTGCACTATGCAGGGTGCAGCCAGACAACCTTGCAAAATGCAGAGGAAAGAGTATAAATAGCTATGCAGAGGTATATGTAAAGTAGTGCATGAAAGAGGGGTGAACTAAAATCTAGTTAAATCTAGTTTAGGGTATAATAAGATACAATGACTCACTTATTAAGGGACGGGTCGTGTGCAAATGATTAGCCAATAACATTTTGCCACGGCTTAGGTTAGTTCTGGGATAATATTTCTTTGCCCTTAGAAGGAAAGCTTGGTACCCGATTTAGATCGGGGGTTTGGGTATTTAATGAATACCGTAGGGCTAAGACCGAGTAGTCGTGGGACCGCCGGACTTGAACAACCAAGACTGAAGAAGAAGTAGAAGTCAGAAGGAAGATCCAGACCAGACCATCATCTCAAGACTCAATCTTAGAAGAAGATTACCTGGACGATCAACTTTCTCCTGACAGAAGATCTTTCCAAGAACTTCCACTCTAAACAGTCTACCATACATTGTTAACTAGTACACAAACAAACCATTCTGTACCTATCAAAGGGGAGTGAAGTAAGTTTAATAAAAAGATACGTAATGTTTAACCATGCTTTGTTTGTCCATTCATTTGAACCCACGACTACCATCCACATTTGACTGACGGACTGGAGGACCGGAAGTATTAAAGGACCCGGCGTCAGGTCAATCAGTACCGACGATTTAATCCATATTCGATAAACTGTAAATCTCAATTGTTTCTATTATTTTTTTTCTTCATATTTACAAAAAAAAATTTTTCGAAATTTCAAAATTTTGGCCAAATTTAGTGTTAATTTTAACTTTTGGTGCTTATTCGTGCCCTTCCCTATAATTTGCATATCCGTTCATTGTGGCACTGAAGACATTCTCTCAAGTTTTTGGGGCGCGGGCGGGCACGAGTAAGTA
>JAQIXO010000686.1:0-16559 GCA_034700305.1 Protaphorura armata
TCTAGCCCTTATTATTCCACATGATCTTATTGTCTATGATGTCAGAGTCCCGGAACCTGTACTGGACGACTCTGACACAATTATGCGATAACATTCACTTGCAAATATGAAATACAGCCAGGCCAAAAAAGCCGCGCCTATTAGCCCAATGAGGCACATGTATATAGATTCTACGTATTTCATTATCAATTCTGTTATTAATTTATCCGAGACAAAACAAATACATAGTTAATTAGGTAACTGTAAACTTTATCTCTAAACCTACGCATTATTCAATTGCACTTGACATCAACGAATTCACTAACTAATGCACCTATAGTGTGAATTTCTCATTCAAATTTTTGTTAGCTTTATTCAACAATTGTTAAATCTAATGAAAAAACTTTCAACAGATATCAAGGGAAGGTTACTAGTGGTTAAGTTAATTATAATTAATTAAGTTTTATAGTTAAAGTACAATGTAATTAAAGGACAATGAAAGTTTCTCCGGGTTCCGTAACAGTCAGAGAAGATTGAGTCAATGGTTTCCCGGTTTCCGAATGTCACACAAGTTAAGTATCACATGGTGGACTTGACGGGCACTGATGAGGATGGAAGTTTGGGGCTGTGGACCATGACGAGTCTGGAACACCTTGTACTGAAAGTCCCATATTATCCGCATGATCCAATACTTATGGCGATTTCAAAATCAGTTGAATTCATTACTGGTGGATTAAATGAAGATGATATTCAATATCTCCAGCAGGTTCGAATATGACGTCAGTTTCTGTAGGGGTATCCGAATGTACATGGTGTACATAGTCAGAGGGGGCTATGACGAGACGTACCAGAAGGGGTCTAATTTTTGGAAAAAAAATCCAACATGGCGGATTGGTTTCAAAATTTCAACACAGGTCGACCTCGGTATAACGACCAATGTTTACCATGGGGTCAAAGTGAAATAACGTTATTGGTGACCACCAGGGGTCACGTGACCTCACGTGACCCCTGGTGGTGACAACGGTCACGGACATGCATTGCGCCTGCACAACGTGTTGTCCATGACAGATTTAAACGATATATCACACGTACCTTGACCCAATGCGACCTTACGTGACCCCTAGTGGTCACAAAGGTCAAGGACAGGCATCGCGCCTGCACAATGCGCTCTCCATGACCGGACGAGTTAAAGAGACCGGATGTACCATACAAGTTCCTTGACCTTTGTGACCACCGCGGGTCACGTGAGGTCACGTGACCCCTGGTGGTCACCAATAGTGTCATTTTACTATGACCCCACGTCAAACATTGGTCGTTATACCGAGGTCGGCCTGTGTACAAATTTTGAAAACAATCCGCCAGGTTGGATTTTTTCTTAAAAAAATCAGACCCCGTCTGGTACGTCTCGTCATAGCCCCCTCTGACTATGTACACCATGTACATTTGGACACCCCTACAGAAACTGACGTCATTTCTCTATCTCATTCGGACCCGCTGGAGATGTCTTCAATACCCTGCGAGTCCCATTTCTCGATTTCCCAGTATAACGTGGGTTACAGGTATGACCATTCGTCAATATTTTGTCGTAACCATTTTTGTAAGTCTTAATCATACTCATTACATTTTTTCCAGGGTTGAAGTCTTTAAAAATAAAGCAAAAGCGACGGTACGGATGTCCAGAAGGTAAGAAACACTAGCTATAAATTAAATTACAAGAAATAAAGATAGGTTCATTTCATACTACGTTAAAGTTCATAATTGATTATTTAATTGTCTAGTGGGAGATGAAAGTACGGGATCGGCTCGAATTCCCGAACACCTGAGGAATCTAACAAATAATTTTGGACGTAACATCCTATCAAGGATGCATAGTTTAGAACACTATTCCAGTGATTACCACTGTGTAAGTCAACGGTGAAATTCTTTGATGAGTTCTTATGATAATATTGTACATTACATTGAAATCTAATTTGGAATTTCCCTGTGTATTTATTCCAGTTTTTCCAAGAATCTGTGGAAGAGTTGAAAATGAAAATTCAAGATTTTCAACCAGGAAGGCGCCTCAACTAACTGACCATCTAGTATGAAGTATTCCAAAAATCTACAACCTAGACTTTCGTATTATAAATAATGATGTCCTGCATTTGTATTTTTTGTAATTATTTGAGAAAGTGTAATTTGTACGTTGAGAATATTTCTACTTAAAACTATCGAATAAATATTATTATTCGGTCCATTTCAATTAATAACTATACACAATTATTTACTTCGGCACCAGTTTTCACCCACCGCTCTCATCGTTAGATTTTTACTAGTCGTTTTTCAAGTATTTTTCTTATTTATGGTACAATTAACACAATTAAACTTTTTCAAAATTACCATTGTGTTCGTCCACTTGTAAATATAAAATATATACGGAGACGGATCATCAAAATTGAAATTATGTCCCTTGTTCTAATCCGGCATATGACAGAATCAACTTGCTCGACTTCAACTCTTTATTCATCAATTATATGATAAGGTACTCACAAAAAAATACATTAGTTTAGGTGACTGTAAGCGTTATACGCTATTGTTCACTACACTTGAGATTTACATGTCCACAAGTTCAAGGAATTCACTAACTAATGCACCTGGTGTGGGCTTCTCGGAATTAGAAATGAACAGTCTAATATTTCAATTGAGTAATGCGTTTCACTTCACACGAGGGAATGCCGGAGACAGTAACACGCCAATTTTGTTCATATATTTTTCTTCGTGGGGTTATCAAATTTCAAAAGGTACTCAATAGGGCTTTGGAGTTTCACCCTGTACCGCGGGGGTCAGATGAATTATTGATTTTCGGTTATATTATAAGTTAGAGATACCAATTTCAATTCTTTTATGTTATGTCAGGTTATTATATCATGAATGTATGTCATGAATTAACCTAAATAGTTAAATTTCAATTAAATTATGCGACCAAAAGGTTACGAATGTAGAAAGAACCTTGGATTAAGTTATAAATTGTCTAATCGCTGTTTCTGGATAAGATATATTAAGCGACAAACACAAATTATACAGCAGCTGACTATAACTTTACGTATTTTTCAGTAAAAACTAGTTTTATTATCTTTTGCGGTTCTCGGTTCGGTTCCGGTTCGGATCCGGTTCTAAATTTCACTGGCCAGTTCGGTTCCGGTTCTACACTCACGGTTCCGTTTCGGTTCGGGTTCCATCGAGAACCGAACCGAACCGTTAGATGCTCTAATCATCAGTTCAAGTGAATTCATTTGATAAAGTATACTTGGGTAAATGTACTTATAATAATTTCGAGTATAAATAGGAGAACGTTTCAAATAAAAATTTTACGAACACATATAACTTCTAAAGCTCAAGTTTATCACGTCACATAAGTTTTTTCTTTTTGAAAAAAATGACGAATATCATTAATTATCTTTCTGCCCTGCTCTTTGCAACAATATTGGTAAGATTAATAGATAAAATTATGAAACATTTAATTTAAAGTCTAAATTTGCAACGAACAGTTGAATGAATTGTCTTTATGATTTTTTTGATATCATTTGCCATCTATTGGCCAAAGTCAACGACAAATGCTTGCTCATTTCGCAAGATGGTTTCTACCTACAATGAAATGACACGTGTTGGGTGCAAAAACTGCGACAAATATTTTCATTGTAAAGGAAATTATGAGGCTGTATTTCAATGTACTGGACTATACAGGGAGTTGACAGCTGAGTTAATTAGTAATGCTCGTGAATATTTTGGTGGAAATCATGGGTCGGTAGATTCAGAGGCTGATCAAGTTGCTAATTTATATGGGCGACGACGAAGAGACTGTGGAGTCTAATATTTAAAATCTGCAAATTGTGCTTACACCCAACCACTAAACAATGCAAATGGTGATGGTGATATTATGACTCACAATTAAATTCCTCTAATCAAAAAATTAATTAATATTTGTGCAAAATTCAACGATATGGAAAAAAGAATCATCAATACTGTGATTACTTGTAAAAAACAAAAAGAAACACAATGAATTTAACTGTTAACTTTATGTGCCTGTACATCTATAATCTATAGTCCACTTACACTTGACATTTATATGTCCTGGTCCACCTGGCTAATGCGCCTGGTGTTACCCCTACGGTTCGTTCGGCCCTTCAAAATGTGGATTATGCATAAACTAGAGAGGTACCCGTGAAAAAATCACGGAGTTACATAGAGAAACGGTCAGGGCTGCGTACACCCATAAAAATTAAAAAAGGAATACATAGTAGAAACTTAATTCTAGAAATTGTGAATAAACTGCAATGAAAGAAAGTTGATTACCGCATCGGCTTCGCCAATACGCCCTTGCTGGGGGTATGAAGGTGACCTCAGTTGATCGTGAATGACCCTGTCGAGGCCAGCAAAAAAAAATTCATGAAAAAATAGAAAAATAATTTTTTGTTAAGAGGCATACGACAGTTTCTATATACTTCATCTCTAAATGTAATTAAGCTTATGTAATGTAAGCTTTATATCTGTACGCTATTGTTCATTTAGACTTGACATTTATGTGTCAATTGATGAATTCAAGGGAATAATTTTATTAATGGTCCTGGTATAAACTTCTCGTAATCAGAATTGCACAATAAATATTACTACTGATCAACGCGTTTCACTTACGAGGGAAGACCAGTTGAAGCACTCGCACGCCTATTCCGGATATTTTATTCGAGAGTTCATCGGCTTTTGTTAGACACGTGGTTCTGAAAATTCCTGAGTAAACCCTGCGGGTCAATTTTAATCGAAAATCCTAGTTGTGCGTAACATCAATTTTAAGAGTCGCCCGTGTGGTTCTTTTGAAAGAGAACTAAAGAATAACGGGTCCCTTCTTACGTAAATTCGAAAAATACGTGTCGAAAATCTGAAAAATAATTAACCGCCAGAGATGACCAGAGGTTCATTGTGGAATTTTGAAGAAAAAAACCTATCTAATGACCTCACCGAAAAATAAATATTCGGCCGAAATTTGTGTGTTAATGGCTCGGAACTTCCCTTGTTATTGTAGTCAGACAGTCAAACGTATGATTGATTGTTTCGTATCTTGCAATTAATTGACAGATTGGACACTATATTTTCGTTACTCATGTTGATGTTATCTTGCCAGACCTACTTGACTATTGGCGTGCGAATAATCTAGGAGCGATTAGTGGAATAACTTTCTGGAACTTGATGTTAATTGCCACGTTCTATTTGTTTCTTCTCCAGTTGACACTAAAATTAAACTCCATTCAAAATGATAGTAAAATTTCTGGGCATATTACTTGCAGTATTGGCCAACAGCTCTATTACCAATACTTTTGAACTTGAGACCATCATCATAAACACTAGGTTCGTTTTGATTTATCATCTACTTACTAAGCTTCTTTGGAACGGAAATCCGAAATATCAATCCCTTTCCACAAACTTAATAATTTACAGAGAGTAGCATGGAACTATTCCTAGTTTCTATTCAATTTCCTTACAGATTACCGGTTCACCAACGTGCCAACAAATTGGGTTACGATGGGGACGATTCCATTTATTTGTGGGCAGGAGAGACAGGCTCATCAACTCGAGACATTAACATTTACAAGTTCTCCATTTCTGCACAAACTATCGAATCCGTCGGTACAACGCCAGACTCAGTCATATATGGAAGCGGGTGTTACATTGGGAATGACTGTTTCGTTCAATTCGGCGGTATGTCTAAAGATTTTAGAAATTACAGCTCAGAGATTTGGAATTTTGGGAAAACTAATCCAGGTGACTGGAAAGTGGTCAGCAATTTGCCGAATGGTATGTCATACACGTCGAGTGTTTGGGATTATGGTGAAAACATATACATTATCGGCGGATCATTAAAGGGATCAATTTTTCTGAACACTATATACAAATATTCAAGTACGTCGCAAAGCGTGGAAATCGTTGGTGAGCTACCTACCGGCATCACTTCGGCTGCTGCAATATGGGACAATAACACTCGTACAGTCTATATTTTTGGTGGATTGACGATGGCAGGAGGCCGCCGTGATGAAATATTTGAATTCAATCCTGTGGATGGATCTGTGGTAAAACTAGATACAAGATTACCGAAACCCAATATGGAAGGTTGTGCCCTATCGATTGGGAATGAAGCTTATATTATTGGTGGTGCTAATTATCCTAATAACTCAGCACCACCTATGCTTCGTTTTAATCCATCAACGAATGACATCGTTTCTGTCCCGGTTCACAATTTACCACCCTCACTGTCCGAAGCTGGGTGTGCCTATGTCGAGAAGGAGAACAGGATTTACATTTTTGGCGGGACAGATCATCACTATCGAAATCAAATCATGTACATAGATTTACATCACACCCCAACGACAACACCTACATCATCATCTACGATGACACCAACCACTACACCTACGAAAGTGTTTATGAATTTATCATTTTGTTATCTCTTTTTTTCTCATTTATTTATAATTTAATATCATTTGTGTCATTTCCTCGCATTTCATCAATTACAGAGACGCGAAGCTCCGAGCCTCTCCTTCGGATGGGAAATTTAACCAACACAACTTCCCATTTTCTTATATTTTCCCTTCCTGTTTTCTCATCTACACACTTCTTCAAAGTGGATTAATAGATTTCTTTGATGTTGAAAATGATGACATTTCGAGTTAATTCAAATTATTCCTTCATCTGATTAGCAATTAACAGAATAATCGAGGACTCCACAACATATCATATATTTTATCAGTAAATTTATTTATAAATAACTCACAAGTATGGTAGTACCATTTGTAATTCTACGTCATGTTTTGTCAACTGTGAATTAGAAATGACGAATGTCATCAAATATCTTTCTACTCTGCTCTTTGCAACAATGTTGGTTAGAATTATTGGATTTCACCATCTATCGGCCAAAGTCAACTCCAATTTCCGAAGCCTTGCTCAGCTGCTAAGATGATTTCTTCCTACACAGAAATGAATAAACGTGTTGGTTGTATAAACTGCGATAAGTATATTCATTGTAGGGGAAATTATGATGCCCTGTTGGGATGTTTTGGACTATTAAATCAGTCGACAATTCCTCGAATCAAAAAATTATTCAATATTTATGAAAAATTGAAAAACTTGGTAGAAAAAAGTATAGATGGCAGTTTCTAGAGTCAGTGCATTTAAAGTCAGAACACGCTTTTCCCATAATACAACCAATGACCTACACCGTTAGCCTCATTAGAGTTTCTGAAATTGAAAATTGTAATTACATGCATGCATTGTCTCTGTGTACATACATACAGATAAGATAGTACTCTGAATACGGTGTAAAGGAAACATTACTAATGACAAACAACGAATTCTCCACTTTTTATTCTCGCCATGTTCGAATGACCGCATAGTTCGTCAGGTGTACTATTTCCTAAGTAAAGTTCTGCGAGACAGACCTCCCAACTAGCAAGAAGACACTTTTTTACGCTCCACGCCTTTACCCCTTGGTTGCGTGGGCCGCAGGCCCGTCCATTATTTTATTTTATTTTTACACTCTCTATTTTAATTGAACATGACGCGTCGAATTCAGACTAGTAGCATCTCAATAATTGACCGATTCCATCTCTAAATGATAGAATTACCCTACCTCTTGACTGAGTGGGCCGATGGCCTTCATAAAGACTTGCCCTATACAATCTCTATTAATTTTCAACACAATTTAACCCAGAAATACCCGATTTTTATTTTGACTGTTTACTTGGAAACGATTAATTGTATATATTCCCGTCCAATCAAAATAACTTGATTCGGCCTGTTGGCCATGTCAATTAAGTACTTGGAATCCTGTGCCCCAAGTCCATCATCATCATCAATGACAAACAACGCAAATATTACTTCGTTCTCTGAGAACTACTTCTGCTTACACTGCTAGCAATATGGCGTAAATGTCAGGGTAGGAAATCTGTCTCAAAAACGTTTATCATTCCCAGTGAGCCAATTACGTTAAAAATTGTGTTGCTTTAATGAAATAGCATTTCTAATAACAACGACGTGTGCCTTGCGACTGTACATGAAACCCAAAATAAACCAGATTTGGAAATTAGCATAAGTGTTAATATTTTGTGCACAAAGGAGAACTTGTTGATTCAAATGGAGATGCCGAATTTTGATTTTGAATACAATCCGCAACCACTCTTGATTAGTTCAGTAAGAAACTGTAACAAAAGAAGGCTTCAATTAGGGTCTTGAACAGAAGGAATTAAATATAATTGGACAATTAAAAATTATTACCGGTAGTCAAGGAAATATTGAAACATTATTCGTCTGTTGCCGACTTGAGAAACTGTCGTCTAGTCTGCAAAGATTGGTTCTAAATTTGAATTGTAAAATACTCTTCTGTGTTAATCGGCTCGTCCCGATAATTCACTGTCCCTGATATTATACAGTATTTGCTGTCCTTTCGAAAGTTTGAGAATTTTACATAAAGCCAAACTATTATTATTTATTTTCCCCACACGCACACCGGAAACTTAATTCGCAGAACAAAATTTAAACAAGTTGAAATTGAATCAAACTGATAACTGAATTATTATGTATTTGATTATTTAATCATTATGGACACAAATTTCATGAAGCTATTGTGTAAACTGAAACGCACAACACACAATGCAAACTTATGACTGAAAATTCTACTTGTACCTTAACTTATATCTTCAATTGAGACCTGAGGCCATACAAATTCTCACCAGTTCACCCAAGCATGGCAGGGCGCTTTTGTTGACAATTCTGTCAATACACATTCATGCATTGATTAGAATTCAAATGGTATTTATAAACCGCTCCATTTTATCGTCAATTATATAAAATTGCATTACGCAATGATATTCACAAGTTCACAAATTAATTATTTCGCTTTGCTTGCCTCGACTTTATTTAATAGATTGTCTGTGCAATTCAATTGCTCGATCAATAGTTTTGAATTTACGGAAAATCCGATGAGCAATGAAGTGATAACGTTCACATGATGTTCCCTTAATCAGAAATGCAGAGTACATAGTTCGATTGACTAACACGTTTTACTGACGAGGGAAGACGGAAGATCTAAGCTACTAACACGGCGATTCCGAATAGCGGGAGGTCATCGGATTTCGGTAGAACTTGTTTTTCAAAGTTCCTCAATGAAACTCCAGCGGTTAATATTTTTTCTCTCGGAGTTTTGCCTTTTTGAATCTGATGACCCCAAAGAAAATATACGGACGAATTCGGGTGGTTTGTCCCTCGTTAATTGAAGCCAGACAGTCAACCGCATGATTGATTGTTTCGTATCTTACAATTAATTGTCAGATTAGATACAATAGTGTAGTGACCACTTGTTCATGTTACATCTTGATTGACGTACAAATAAACTGGTGTAATATATGAAACTCGATGTTAATTTAAACGTTCTACATCTCGTCCAATTAACACTAAATTAAATTTCCATTTCAAAATGATAGAAAAATTTCTAGGGTTTTTACTTGCTGTTTTGGTCGGTAGCTCAATTGTTGAAACTTTTGAACTTGAGGCCATCGTAGCAAACACTAGGTAAGTTTTGCAAGTTATAATAATTCCATTATTGTAATTCATATTATATATCAGAGACACTTAAATAAACTCATTGAATTGAATTGATCGAATTAGGCACGTATAGGTTTGTTAAATTATTTATCCCTTTTTGGAAAAAAAATCAAAAATAATGTTCCATCAGGAGGTTTCACGCGAGTCGATTAAATCGATTAAACCGCTTTTTTCGATTTTGGATTTTAATCACTTTCTTCTGCGCATGCGCAGAAAGTCGCAAAACCGATTTAAATCACTTTAATTTTAATCAGTCTCGGAGTCGATTTTTTCGATTATAATCAAAATCCGGACGCGGGAAATTCAAACTTGGCTTGTACATCTCGAGTGAGTGATGGGACAGGTCGACGACGTTTGAAAATATTTAGTCTAAAATAATCGGTACATTCACGGAAAACGGATTAAAATCCAAATAATCAGATTTTGATTATAATCGAAAATCGATTTAATCGGTTCGCGTGAAACCCCCTATCGTAATGTAAACCTTAATAATTTTTCCACATGTTGTGCTGCTTTAAACTAGCGTTGATCTATTACTAGTTTCTGTTTACTTTTATTACAGATTACCAGCTTCACAACTTGCCAACAAAGTTGGTTACGATGGAGACGATTCAATTTATGTGTGGGCAGGAGGAATGGCGGGTTTCAATCGTGACATTAACATTTATAAGTACTCCATTTCCGAACAAACGATTGAATCCGTTGGAACAACACCGGACTTAGTCATATATGGAAGTGGGTGTTGGATGGGGAATGAACATTTTGTTCATATTGGCGGTAGATCTGGAGATTATGAAAATTACGCCTCAGAAATTTGGAATTTTGGGAAAACTAATCCAAGCAACTGGACAGTCGTCAGCAATTTGCCTAATGGAATGATATATACGGCGAGTGTATGGGATTACGATGAAAACGTATACATTATCGGCGGCGCGATAGAGGGTTCAGAATATGTGAACACAATATCTAAATATTCCAGTACGTCGCAAACGGTGGAAATCGTTGGTGTATTACCTGCGGCTCTTTCATTTCCTTCCGCAATTTGGGACAACACCACTGGCGCCGTATATATTTTTGGTGGAATAATGGCAGCAGTTGGAACAGTAAATGAAATTTTAAAATTTAATCCTGTGGACGGAACTGTGGTTAAACTGGGTACGAGACTACCGGAGCCAAATGGAGATGGTTGCGCCCTATTAATTGGAAATGAAGCTTATATTTTTGGTGGTTCAGATTATCCTAATAACGCCACAACACCTATTCTTCGTTTTAAACCTGCCACGAATGAAATCATTTCTGTCCCGGTTCGCAATTTACCACCTACATTGCGGTCAGCTGGGTGTGCCTATGTCGAGAAAGAGAACAGGATTTACATTTTTGGTGGGGTAGCGGTAGGTGGGGGCTACAGATATGAAATCATGTACATTGACTTAGATGATAGACACATTCCAACGACATCTACAACCGCAACTACGTTGGCACCAACAACTACAACTACTACAACCACGCCTGACTCAACAACAGAAACAACAAATGAACCATCCACTAGACCACCAGTTGATTTTAGCTGCCCGACGGAAGACGGTTTACATGCTGACCCAAAAAATTGCAGAGGATTTTACAACTGTGCATCCTGGCACCCCTATCATTTCTGCTGTCCACTTCCCTTGTTCTATAATCCGTCAATACAAAGATGCGATTTTCAAGACATGGTCGAGTGTCCAAATGATCCCGGACTTCCCTGTGATTCTCCACCTGGGAAATTAATTCATTGATACCTATCTATATGGAGTTTGGAGCAATAATTCATAAGTTTAAATACTTCTACCTGGAGGTTTCTAATTTAATGATTATTCATTCTGAAGAGTATTCAATAAAGGAATAGGTAAAGCTGAATCAGCTTAGAATATTCCAATTGTGCCTGATTTTAGTGAAACTACTTTTGGCCTTTCCACACGCACGAATGTACAGGGCGTTCACGAAATATCTCAATAATGCTCTTGTTCAGTCTATTCACTCTATTTCCTAATGTTTAATTCAAGTGAAATTGGCTGGAACGGCTCGGCTGGAATTCGTATTGAGTCACTCAAAGAACGTGAAGCTGCGTTGTTCATTTAAAAAAATAAAAATTAGTATTAAATTGTCTATTCAGAAGTTAAAAGTTCCGGAGTTTAAGAATTTTACATAAAAATAAAACAAGCTGATATATTTACTCCTCAACGCCACCGAAATTCTCAGAATAAAAATAAAACAAATCGAAATTGAATCAAAAACTGAAAATCGAATTATTATCCTTTTGATTATTTAATCATAATGATCATTTGATCATGAAGCTATTGCGTAAACCAACTATACACACGACGTAATCTTGCGGCACATTATCAGCGAATATTCTGATACTACTAATTTAACCTTTATATTTAAATACCTTAATTTAATTTGATCATTTTGTTTTCCTAAACTTTGCTGTAATATATTGACTGGACAATTCAACAGTTTTGAATTTAGGGAAATTCCAAAGAGTAATTGTGTTCGTTCACGTGTAAATATAAAATACAGACGGACCATGAAAATCTAAATGATATGGATGTCTCGAGGCTGTATTTGGATGTTCTGGACCATTCAAGGAAAAGACAGCCGAGTTAATTAGTAACACTCCTGAATATTTTGGTAGGAAAATCGGCAGATTCAGAGGCTGATCAAATTGCTAATGTATATGACGAGGAGGAGATTGTGGAGTTCGGCATTTAAAATTTGGAAATTGTGCTTACAATTTCACTAGCAAGCACTAAAAGATGCAGACGCGGACGGTAATATTGTGAGTCACAATTAAAAAATTAACAACTATATATGCTCCAATCAAGAAATTATTTAATATTTGTGAAAAATTTAGAGACCTGGAAAAATAAAATAGAATTATAGAGGACAGAGAACCAATATGCCATACATTTTCAGTTGTCAGTTAGAACAGAACGCTTTTCCTATAACCCTATAATATAACCATTCATCCTCAGCCTCTACAGAGTTTCTCAAATGGCCATTACATTTCCATTGTGTGAAGATAAGATAATACTCCAAATACCGGGCATATGACAAGGGAACATTACTAATGACAAACCACCCAGATATTATTTTCGTTCTCTGATAACTGCTACTGCTATTACTGCTATGACTTGAGTGATAAAACGGTATGGTCGGAAATCTGCCCCACAAAAATTCAACATTCCCAATGAGCCAATGAAGTTAAAAATTCTATTAATTCAATTCAATTCAATTCAATTCAATGAGTTTATTTAAGTGTTGCTAATATTTCATATGAGTTACAATTTTTCATAAATCGAAGACTTACAACTCATCATAACTTATTCATATTGTAGCCAATATCCATAACACTACGCGAATGAAGAATAAGGTAAACCAAATTTTACAATATACAATAGCCGTCCATAATCATAATTACAATTTTTCTTAACCGGAATTATTGCCATACATGCCGCTCATTCGTAACCGGTTTATCAGTCAAATTCAAAGTCAAATATGTCACAAGCAATATTATGCATACGATTATACAGACTGATTTCATCAACTTTCGTTACTATACATATTCTGGACAGTAATTTTACAATTTTAACTAAGAGCTCGTCTGATGACCTATATCTTTTCTTCGTGCTATTTATCTTATTTATTCCCTGTGGTACAAAGGCAGGTACGCAAATCAGGCACGCATATTCCTCTTAATTATCTCCCAATATGACTTGTCTGTCATTACAGGGACAGAGAGCACTTGTGTCGATGATAAAAGTTTTAGTAATTGCATTGTAATATTTGACATCTTTCCCAATTATCTGGATTATCTGGTATAATCATTACACATATTAAATGTCGGTCCCCAAAAACTGTCAAAATTTCGTGTTGTTGTGTCCCATCTCTGTCCATTGCGAGTAATAACGACGTGTACGTGTCCGTCGACGTGTACGTGTCGTGTGAGAGAGAGACAGGAAAGGAAACCACAAGTTAAAACCATGCACGTGGACGGACAGTGAACTCGCAAAGGAAATGTGTACGTATAACAGATAACACATGTGTTGCGCTTAGGAGAGTGTAACAACTCTTTTCATTAGGATCAAATCAAGACAAACGAACTGTACTATATTTTGGACACTACGAGGTTTCTGTTCCAAAGTAATAATTAAGATTTGGAAAACAAGAGGTATTTTGTTCAAAATGGAAAACTTGTCAGGCCAAATGGAAATGTAAACTTTTGATTTTGAAAATAATCAGCATCCACTCGTGATTAGTACAGTAAGAATATTTATTTAGTAATTAGTAGTAAAACAAGGCTAAAACTACTACGGATTTTTGAACGGTGGCAGGTATAATAACATAATTTGACAATAAAATAATTACAGGTGGTCAAGGAAATATTGAAGGACTCGTCTATTGCCGAATTGAAAAACTGCCGTCTAGTTTGTAAAGATTGGAATTATGAAGCGTTCAGACTATTGAAAAAAATTGAATGGGAATCACCGATTCAATTTGACAACATCAATCCCTTGAATTCATTTGTGAAGACCTATGGCCCATGTCCTCAAAATATTCTTAATCGGAGTCTGGACTGTGGACAAATCCTAGTTCCTAGTGACAAGGAGCCAGAAATATTTTTTCATAAAATTTTACCAATCACGAGTTGTATTACAGGGCTCAAAGTGAATATAAATATTCAGGAAAAACAGGCATTTGTTGCTCATGAAGCTTTTCAACCATTGACTCAATCTCTTCAACATTTTGATGTGAGATTCATTAAAAATGACAACATTTCTTTGACTCGTGACGGTGTTTATCCCCCAACTAAATTGCCGTCCTTACCCGCCTTGACCTCCGTCATAATTCGAATGGATGGTTTTGTCAAATATCCAATCAAAATAAATGGACGTGTCAAATACGGAAACAGAATCGTTCATCCTGAATATGGACGCTTCGAACAGTTTAAAAATGACGGTTTTTTACCATTTGAAAGTGAACACAAAATGCTGGTTGAGTTGATTCATGAATTGGTCATAAAATCTCCACTGCTTTCTGAGATACGTTTAGTAATGAGTAATAATAGAACTAACATTAAGGATGGAGTTCCCCAGTCACCCCACAAATCAATCAGACTACTAACGGATTTAAAAAGGAATGAACTGGAGAAGATTACACACCTTCGTTTTGACATTATAGATTTAGATAGACAGGACATAACACATTTATTGAGTCTCGCCAAAAGTGGACTCAATAAACTCACATATATTTGCATTGACTTTGTGTTTATTGGAGGTGGAATGGAAGAGCCTCAAGTTCAAAATTTGCTTGCAATGTTGGAATACCAAAAAGAAACGTTGGAATATTTAAAGGTGAAGGGATTTTCAAACAGTGAGGATTCACAGAGTGATTCCTTGAGACTCCCGCCCTTCCTTCCAAAACTAAAGGTTTTAAAATTGGCCGGAAATTTTGGACGCCGAACGAGTATCTTGGATTTGAATACAAGATTTCCAAATTTGAATGAGATTGACTTTACTGGAGACCTTGGGTTTCTCACCCAGTTCCAAGAACACGATGGACCATTCATTCCTTGTGTTCAAATAAAAAAACTCAGTTTGGACAATGAAAGTTTCTACAGATTTCGTAACAGTCAGAGAAGATTGAGTGATTGGTTTCCGAATGTCACACAAGTTATGTATCACATGGCGGACATTTTGGGCATTGATGAGAGTGGCCGTTCGGAGATCTGGACCATGACGAGTCTGGAACACCTTGTACTGAAAGTCCCATTGTATCGACCTCGTCTTATGTTTTTGAATATTTTAAAACCATTTGAATTCATTTCTGCTGGATTAGCTAAGAATGAGAATGAGTACCCTGCGAGTCGCATATCTCAATTTCCAAATATAACGTGGCTTACAGGTAACGTCATTCATCCACATGTTATGTTGGCAAACCCATTTCCTCATGAGTGCTAATAATATGTATTCATAATTATAATATTTTCCCCAGGATTGAAATCTTTAAAAATAAATCAGAGGCGACGGTACGGATGTCCAGAAGGTAAGAAACACGGACAGACTACACCTACACTCTACACGTAAATTATGAAGAAAAAAAGATCCCTCTATTTTAAAGTTTATATTAAATAATTATTAATTTTATAGCGGGAGATGAAACTAGCGGACCAGGTCCCTGTTTAGTAAAAGATGACGTGAAAATTCTAACAGAGAATCTTGGACGGAACATCCTGTTGAACATGCAAAATTTGGAACACTATTCCAGTGATTACCACTGTGTAAGTCAATGGTGAAATTCTTCAATGTACTTTTATCGAAAAATTGCACTATTGCACATTACATCAAAATCTAACTTGGAATTTCCTTGTATTTGTTCCAGTTTTCCCAAGAATCTGTTACCCAGTTGAAATTGAAAATTCAAGATTTTCAACCAGGAAGACACTTTAATTAAATGATCATTAAATATTACATCAATCTGCTACCTGGTTTTTTTTATTATAAGATTAGATTTGTTATAAACAAAAAATACATAATTGAGGTAACTGTAAACTTTATAATACGCTATTGTTCATGCACTTACACCTGACATTTGTGTGTCCACGAATTCAAGGAATTCACAATACAACTACAACCATATCTACGGTGGCACCAACAACTACAACAATGTAAGGAGATGTAATGACGAATCACATTTGTTATAATTAAGTATTTTAGTATATAAGGTTAGAATTACATCCGTTATAATAAAATCCGTTCACCTTCAAATACCAGATTGGATTATTTGTTAAGCTAATTAGGTCATTAGTTAGCACTACGTTGTATGTAAGTCTGCTAGTACATACGAGGGTTGTTCATTAAATTGTGAACTTATGAATCTGTGAATGTTTTCTGAACAAAATGAATTTATTGTTTTTC